>JAOBRC010522787.1:0-11414 GCA_027575255.1 Scolionema suvaense | reverse complement strand
TAGCTTGATAAGTTTGCTGCTCACTTGCAACCTGCTGTTGTTGATGGTCAGATCTTTCAGTGTGTAGCTACTGGTTTTGGTGATACACTTCCTGCCATGAGGGAGCAAACTGTGAAAGTATGTATTGCCGCCAACATTCTATCTTTATAGTGACTTTCAATCAATATTGCAGAAAAAGTAGTACAATTTTCACCCGTTATGTCATTCAGACATTCTTATCCGGTCTTCAGATGTGACCATAAGCTTTAAATGAAAGAGTATGATAAATATATAAGTATAAAGATTGCTTTCATCTAAGGCTCTTTTAGTGCACTTTGTTTATAGCCAGAAGTCAAACAAGTCTGATTTTCTTACCTGATCAATTCCAGCAAAATAGACTTAAAAATCTCGCGTTATCTTTAAACATGGTCTTGCAAAGAATCGTGGGATTGCAATATATTTCACTGGAGCATTACACGAGCGCTACACAGGGTACCAGAGGCAGCAGTTTACCCAGAGATAATGAGAGGGAGGTGATCTTGTTCCCCTTTCTTTTTTGACTTACGTTTGCATTTTGAGTGTCTAACTTCATGATCTTTACATCCTCAATGAGTTTCTATAGCAGAGCTTTGTCCGTGAGTATACCTGTCGCATAGTCATAGTAAACTGTATTGCAAGTCTCTTAGCTTGACTCACAAAATTGTCCCATCCAAAATTGTCACTAGATCATTGCTCGTCCCCTACGAGAAAAAAGTGGCGGCGTGATTCAAGTCAACTAGGGAGGCTGATCTCTTCGGAGATGTAGCATGGTCTTTGCCCCGTTTATGGGCTTGCAAGAATTGCTTAACATGATTATGCTGGCAATCTGTGCAAACGAGCACATGCGTTACGCTTTGAACACTACATGGTCTTTGTGAACCCACGCCTTGCAGCCCATGCTTCCCTAGAGCATAGCACGTGCTTTACTACTGAAACAGCATTTAAAAATACACTGTTGGTCCTTTCTTGTGCTATTCTACGAATTTGTTTTTTCCGTCAGCTCTGATCTCCCGGTGCATGTGTGTAGTTAGAATTAAGGTCATTTTCCAGATATTAGCCACGAACTTGTAACACTTTGCAGTTTATTCAGGGAAACTTTCGCGAGAGAAACTTTTGGGAATTTTGCAAGTTTGGGCCTGTTTCATGAACGTTTATCTCGCAAAATTGTTCAGAAACATCTGCATGCGAAAGTTTATCTCGCAAATTTCTTTTCAACAGACTACTTCACGAAAGTTTATCCAGTCCAATGTTAGTTTTCTTTTGACTTTTATTGCAGCAAAATTTTAATAGATGCAACGTTCTTTCTTTTCACGAAAGTTTGGCTCACAAAGTTTTTCATGATTTACCCATTCGAGTTTTCAACCTCGCAAACGTTTCTCTTGCCAAAGTTTTTGGAATAAGTTATTCGCTCATTTCGTTCCACAACATCTTATGCTACTCCATCCTTTCTTTATTTCCATGTAGGCAATGCTTCTTCTTGCTCCAAAACTATCAGAGAAGACCATCAACAATCATCTGCTGCGATATTTCTCAAAGCTGCAGATGGATGAACAGGTCAGATTCAGTCTGCTTCAGTTTTTGGTTTCGTGTTTTTTGTTGTTCTTCTTTTTCTTTCTGATGAGGGATACACTTTTTTCTGTGGTAATGTTCTGTCTGGCGCAGAATTTTCATGTTCTTAAGTTGCATTACTCTAAAGAACTTAGAGATTCAATCCCATTGCATAGTGAAAGTGAATCCCATATCCTTGACTTATAAGTTTCCAGTCCAGTTGCTGAGTTGTTTACTGTTTTAGTGTGTTTGATATCAAGTTGCTAATTTGGGTGTTTTGCTGACCCCATATGGTTGGGCGAAAGAAGACAGTGAACTTAATGATTGATTTATGCTTATCCGAGCATAAGTTTGTGGACTACATGCTGTATTGGACTAGATTTAAGGTAGTTGGTTTATAATATGTAATTTTCTAAAATACCAGTCCTCTTTATTGGATCATTGTTGTTTTGTCAAGTTTGCTTCTATAAATTTAACTGTGGTGTTGAATAGAGGTCCATGAATCGTGTTTACTTCTGTAGCCTTTACTTCTATAATGTATCTATTTTAGCCTGGCATTCGAACGAACACTACCATTTGCTTAGGCAAGATTGCGGTATATCTGAGCAAGGCTGTAAGTTAAGATGTTTTTGCTTTCTATGTTTTAATTGAGTTGTTATTGGTAAACAATACTCTTACTCCACCTATTCCATAGCCTCGTACATTTATGGACCGTTTCGAGAACATGGAAGCATTTATTGTTCTTCCACACATTGTACTTCCAATCAGATACGTAGAAACTTGATGGTACATTTTTCTGTACCATTCCATGTTATTCTGTGCAAATTTTTTTCAAGTGTAATAATTAATTTTTCCATTGTATTCATTTGTACAAACCAAGATTAAAACTGAATAATAAGAGCCTTTGGTTATAATTCTTTTAGTCTTTATGGTTTGGTACTTACGTTTCATGTACTTACATTTTATGCGAATCTATTTTTTTTTATGGTATTTGCATGCTTTCTTTCGTTTTGAGGCTTGAAGAAGTTTTGTCTTCCATCATTTTTTGTCTTAACCAGGTTTTTGATTTGTTCTGATTGATTTTTTTGCAGACTCAACAAAAAGTTCTTGTGCCAGCATTTACCCGAGCACTTCGCGACCCGTTCCCTCCTGCACGGTCTGCTGGTGTACTGGCTATTGCTGCAACTCAAGAATTATATTCTATACAAGAGATAGCGTGTAAGTTGCTTCCAGCCCTGTGCGCTTCAACTGTTGATGGTGAAAAGACTGTTCGGGATAATGTAAGTGAGCTATTCGAATAATTTTGTAGGTGATGTTTCATTCTTCATGGGTTGCCTTAGAAATAATTTCTTACCTTTCGCTAATGTTCGTTTTATTTATATTTTTTGTTGCTGGACAGCAGTTGGCTCACCAGTTGGCATTGTCTTAAGGTACTTGGCAACAACGTTTTAATTTAGTATTTTGTCTATATGTATTTTCAACGTTACTTTTTTTAATTAGTGCTTAGTTATTATAATAGAATATGTGATTGGTTTAGGATTTTTTTTTGAAACACGTTATCTAAACGTCATTCTACATAAATGATTCTATTTTGAAATAGATGTCAAGTTTGGCTGCTTAGTTTTGCCGTGTGTACAAATATTGTCTTCATAAAAAAAAATTGTCTCTCTGCTCAAAGAAAAGCGGTAAGGTGTGTTTTTGGAACTTCAATGACGACGAGTTGTAAACTTTCATGGGTGACGTTACTATGTGCTGTCTTTACCTTGCAGGTTTTTAAAGTTATAAAAGGTTTTATGTCGAAATTGGAACATGCATCAAACAATCCTGATAGTGTGCTAAACAGCAAAGGTAATTTGCAGTAGATGGTTGAGTGGGTTTCTTTTTATTGTTGAATGTGGCGTCTGCTTATCTTGTGGTCAATATGCGTAGTTTTTATTTGCCTGCATCTTGTGCTCCTTGATTTTGGTCGCTTATAGATTTTTCTGATGGGAATCCATGCACGAAATGTTATTTCATCCATGACTTTTAGCAAAGTTTTCATGCATCGTGGTTAATTATTAACAAGCGGTCCTGTCTACACTTCAAAAGTTGATTTTTGGATATGTTCTTGCAGGGAAAGCGTTAAACGTATCACTTAACTTGCTTCGTAGTAATTGTTATTTGTCATTTTCTGGCTAATTTGTAGTATTACGTCGTGTTTAAATTTGGCCGTTTTATTTAAACTTAGCATTTGACAGTAGAGGATTTCTATTGAACACAGTAGCATAAAATATCGCCAAGGAAGTGTTTGTGACGGGCTTGCTATAGCAATTTAAAAAACAATGCTGTACATTTTGTTTTGACGTATACATGTGCTCTTTTATTTTTTGCGTGTTTTGGTGCTGAGGACTTACTGTGCTGTACATCCTTAACCCTATTTGCACTGAAAGAAGGGGAATTGTGCCCGCCTCCCTACCCCCGGTCTCTTACATCTCAGAACATCACTACTGAACTAGAAAACCTAACGGTACGAAACTAAGTGAGTTTCCATAGAATTTATCTACGGTCATTTCAGTGCAAAAAATAAATTCCTGTGTGCCACCTGTTGGCAGTGACAGGTGTTTTCTTTAATGGGATTGGGTCAAAATGTGGTGTGTGACGTTATCGAAAGGGCTATTTTCTCCCTGAAAACACAGGTTTAGCTGTATCAATGTGGATAGATGATGTGGTAATTGATTCGCGAGCAGAGCGCTGGCGAATTGTTGAAACAGGCATCGGGCGTTTTTGCTTTTAAGTGCGGCCAAGACTTTTTTACCACCTTGGTTCCCAGTCGGTATAGGGGGAGATTTTGGAGACCTGGAACCGCATGAGATTGCCAATCTTTCCTGCTAGAAATCTGTCTTGATCGTAAAACAATACACCGTGTGATTGCTGTATTGTCAGCGTTTTCTATAAGGCCACAAAGTCGATCTTAATTGGTTTGGGGCTATTTAGGCCTACAGAATGGCAATGCGATATGCGCACACATCAGGGCGATTGTTCAAGATTGTTGGGCTGATGAACATATGGCCATGAGATCTGTTGTTTTGGATTCTACCACCCTGCTCAACAAATTTTGCTCTTATCTGTGGGTGAACTGGCAAAGCTAGTGTGAGCATCGAAGAGAGACTGTGATTTGGCCCAAAAGCCGCTGATGAATAAATTGTGTCTTTTATCTCTATACAAGTGAAGTTTTATTCTGCTTTTATCTTTTTGCGGGCTTCAGTCCAGAAAATTAACAACGCTCGAAATTTCAGATCATTATTGGAAATATTATGTCCTGTGCTCGCTCATGTCTTTCTGGATGAAGCCTGCACTTCTACAACTTTGAATTCTCACATTACTCTTATTGTCTTACTAACAATGCGCGAATCTTAAAGGCATAAGCCTTGGCTCTTGTTGCTTTCAGGAAGGTTCTGTGCCTATCCCAAGTATCTGCAACCTTTCGCGACATAATCAGAAGGATCCATTTATCTCACTCTAAAACAATAAATTTCAATTTGTGGCGGGGATGAATGATGACGTTGTCATTGCCATCTGCTATTTTTTGGAACCCAAACTAATTCCATATTGTTCCTTGCATGTAGAACTATAATCCTGCAAAGGTTTATTCTTTTGGCTTTTTCCAAACCAAAGTAATTGAGGGGGCACGGTGTGCTCCCCCCTCTCCCCGCACCCAGTTCTGAGGATTCCCAAAAGCTCAGTGCAAATAGGCCTAAATAACCTCTGCACGGGGCCTCCCTCGGGTTAATGATGGTTGTGTCACTGACGATGGTTTTACATCTTCAGTATGATGATTTCCATTGCCTTTAAAATTGTGGCTATCACTTTCAATATGAAATTTGTTGTTGATAGCAGAGTGAGGGGAAGATATTAAGAGAAGGACATGGACGAATGAAACTAAGAGCATCAAGCTTCACCACCAATGTGAAGAGGATTTAGAAAGTTGATGTCTTACGAATTACGACTTGCTCTGTCGTTGTCCTGTACCCATTGAACGAATTTTTCGTCTCGCAATATGATTTGCGAAGCAATCTTTCTATAATAAGGTTTCCTAATTACAGACCAGACTTTTTCTGTGATATCGAAAGTTATGCTCTCTATCTTGACTTGAAGTTTTAAGTCTTACTTTTGTTAGGCTAGCATAGTTGTGGATGGGCTCGCTGTTTGCGCTTTTTCCATAGGTGTTTTTTTACTCTTTCAAGAGCTTTGTTTGCTCGTTCAAGGGCTTAAGAATGTGGTGTGGGCGACCACCTTACTAGGCTACCTTTCGATGTTCTCTGTTTAGAAGCAGCAGAAGAAGAGGAGAGAGCACGAAATCCAACATGGACTGGTTGGGCAATGTCCTCTCTTACATCTAAATTTTACAATTCAAGTACAGCCACCAGTCCGACACCTGCCACCAATGCAACTGGCAGCGATGCATCTGCGACAGCTAACTCTGCAACTGCTACTCCCAAGTCACAAGGTTTTCATTTTTTTTATCACTGTCTCTCTATGCACTATTAGTGACATCAAGTGGGTTTCTGTGAGCACAAATTTGGAAAATAAAGATAATGTCGAGAAGCTGTACTGATGATAACCTCTCTTCTGAATATTTTCGCTCTTCTGCCGCATCTTTTTCGTTAAAAGATGATCTGCAGAGCATACATAGACGGGAGAAATGTTATCAAAAATACAAGTTCTCGTAATTGTCTTAACAATTGTTAACAATTTGTGATGAATTTTCTCGTTTTGTCTCATTTTGTCGTTTTGTAATTTCAACATTCAACATAGCTATCATAGTTTTGCATTTCATGAATATAAATTCCCTTTTTTTTACTGCATTAGAGGGCCTTATGCATCACGAACCACGTGACCTTGCTTTCTTAGTTTTGAAGCATTTACCATACGCTTACGTTTATTATCGGCTGTTTTGATGTATTGCTTTGCTTGATTTTTGCTTCGATTGTTTTGGTGATGTGATATGAAATTCAACCAGAAAGACAGGAACTGATGATTGGAGCTTTGCTGAAATTTAGAAATTTTTCCTTTATTGTCCATTTCTCAAAGATGCTTAGTTGATAGGCTTTTGATTTTGGCCTATGCTTTGCATCGAAGCTCTATATACAGAGTTTTGTTCAAGGTATTCCTTGCATTGTGAGTTTAGAAATGTAAGCCTACAAACAGCATTGATTATCTGACTATAATAATGAAATCGTTGATGTATTTCAGTGCCTTAAAATTCTCTTCATTCCCATCCACAGCAACCTCACAACTTCCACCTCCAACTAAACAAGCTGATGAAGGCGATGCTTCGGATCACTCTGACTATGCAGATGCATGGGAGGATGATAAATGGGAAGATAATAACGTAAGTTTTGGTGGATTGAATTGCATGCGTGTTTGTGGTTGTTGCTTGTTGTAGACGCTCACTAAAAGCTTTCGTGACTACACCTGTTTTTTTTTTTTTATAAACAACACCGAAAATAATTGACCGCCCCGAAAAAGCTCAAAATATAAACAACTTTTAAACAACTAAGGGCGGGGCGAATTTAACTTCAACTACTCAGGGGCGGATCCAGAGTGACGCGACTGATGCTATTGCATCACGCAGATTTCTCAGAGTCACAGAGATTTTGTTGTGAATCTCTTGTAAAGCTTGCAAAAGTCTTCAGGTAGTCTTTGGGGAAAGCATTTATCAATTGAAAAATTTATAAATTCGCTCATTTTCAGTGACGCAGAGCTAGGACGCAATGCAGAGTTTAAACGCAGTATGTTAACGAAGCGGACACCACAATGAAAGAACAACTTGAGCGGAAATAGCCTTGTGCGAATCATGTCAACAAGTTGATTTTGATTTTGTTGATCAGACCCGGAGTCTAACTCGCCATTTTATAGGGGATTACTAAGAAAAGGGTCGGAATATGTCATTCATGCTAAAATAGTTCAAGCCTGATCTGCGTCTGTAGCTACAATCTCGGACAAAAATAAGTAGACAGAGTTGGTTCAACTGTCTCACGTCCTACCAGTTTTCACCATCTGCTTGTTTAAAATGACCCTGCTATTTATATGGATCTTTCCTTACCCTCCTCCCTGCTCTCCGCACCCCTGCAAGCAGTGTTGTCGCAAGTCCTTGTTGATTTTGGTCTAGTCTACATCAACGGTGCTTGAGGGTGCAGGTGGGCGGCGGGCAGTGCAATATGAATTATGAGCTTTGAGACAGACAAAACCAAAACTTGAACTTTATTGAATGCATACGGTTTACATGAAGTGACTAAAGATACCCTGCACTCGATATCTATCAGCTGCTTACTTGTATTAAATAGGAAAGCTGATATACGCCTGAAAATAGCACTTGTCTACTTTTATTTTGTCGGAGATTGTAGCTGGAGCTCCGCTACAGAAAAGGTTTTTGCATCAGTCAGATTTTTCCCTGGATCCGCCCCTGACTACTAAACAACTCTATCTGATTGCAAAGATTTTGTAAAAATGTTCAATCAACTAGAAGCAAACCCCACTACATATCTCGACTGTCATTGTCAGAACGTACTGTGATAGTAAAAATTTGCTGCTAATAAGTAGCAATAAGTCAAGATTGGATCTGCGTACTCGTGAGTCATTTCCAAGAGGCAATGAATTTAAACAATCGTTAAACAACTTTTGTGGCGAAATGAAAAGACCGAGTTGTTTATTAAAAAAAAAGAGGTGTATCTCTCTCTTACTAATAGGTCCTTGTGTCTCGCAACATTTATTCTGGTAATGACATGACTGAATGACTTGTGTGTGAAACATCTCCGCAGGGCTTGTATAAGGATCAACATTTTTGTTCTAGCTTGTTTGAAGATTTCATCTGTGCAATAGTTACTGGTGAATTATGACATCAGCATCACGTTTTGTTGACCACTTAACCCTAGTTAGGGGGCGGAGGTCTGGCTAACCGCCATTTACAGGGGGAAGGTATATTTACCTCCCCCACCTATCTCCGGATCGGGAAGCCCGAATGACATGAAATTGCATGGGTAATCCTTAGGCATTCAACTTTCCAGAAAACATCCACTGAATTCACTATTTTTACATTGCTTCAAATCTATCTCACAGGAGGCCTACCATCATCGTGCTGTGTGAGCTTGCTTAAAATGCCTATGTGAAATACAATGGAGCTGTGTCGGACCACTCCGAGAAAATTTTCACAACTTTCGAAGAACTAATCCAAACAAGCTCAAATTTGGACACAATGTGCATGAGAAATAAATATTAAAATCTACGAAGATTTAGACATATATGTATAGCCATTCAAAGGTTATCGAAAAATTTCGGAGGTTGAGGTAAATATAACTCCCCCCGTCCCTAAATAGGGTTAAATAATAGTATGGTCAGCAGCAAGTCCTTTCTGCTATTGATTCTTCGGATTCGTAATCCTCGTTTTGTCATCTCAGCTCATTTCTACGTACGCAGATTTGATGTGCATATTTCAGAATGATACTTGGTGCTAGAAATTTAAAATTGCGCAAATATCGGATTTTGGGTCTAAGAAGGAGATCAATCTCTATCCTACACTAGATGTGTAACATAACTAAAGATACGTCCACGATTCTACTTAGGTTGGTCCGGGGCTTAAAAGGTCTTGTAGTTGGAGATGGTTCTAGCAGCTACCATGCAAAAGTTAGAGAGTTGCTTAGTGCCCCTGCTTTGTCGCTTATCAATTTTCCATTATGAATCTTTCTTTTCACCCCCACCACCCCTTCATTGTCCTCTCTCGTAAAGCCTTGAGATTTTTCGTTTTCTCTTCCTACTCAAGCTTCCTGCCCTGTGCTTATACTTTTAAATTACACCTTTTTCAACGACTTTTTTCGTCTGATCTGTTCAATTTTTCTGGTGTAAGTTTGGTATTGAAGTGTCTGTATTGTACTTTGTCTTCTGTTGTATAGCGTCAATTTCACTTGAGTCTCCTTTCTTGTCAGGATTTTGCTGATGATTTTACATCTGTAAAGAAAGATTTGATGAATGTTAGAAAAGAAGCTGCAGCTGTTGGTGCAGGCGCGAAAAAGGTAGATATGAGAGTCGAACGTTACTAAGTTCAACACTCGTTCGAAGTTTTCTTGTTCGTTTATTCTGATCGAATTGCATTAGCGTATTGTTACTTCTTACTTCATCTCTCTTGTTGGGGGGATTTTGTACTGCTATCATTGTTTTGAAGTGCTCCCCACCCCTCAACTTATTAGATCACTTGAAATTCTTTATTGTCAACTATCAACTATATCCTCCTGATTCCAGAAACCCCAACCCCTCCCTCCTCGAAAAAAAATGAGGGTTCACATTGCTTCCGCTGGACCGTGCCTGACCAATTTGAGTGTGTTGGAAAATTAAGGAATTGTAGAGTAAAACCATCTGTTTTTTACTACAGATCAAGCCTGCGGCGGTTCCACGAAAAGCAAACATTCAAGATAATGATCGGGGTGCAGATGATAGTGGAGGCGGTCGAGGTGGCGATAGTGACAGCGATTATGGCGACTGGGGTGATGATGGGTGGGGATTCGATTCCAAGCCATCAAAATCTGCAAAGAAAAAGGTTAGTTTTATGAAACTGAGACGTCACATGTGTATCTTCATATCGGTCAAAGCATGCTTTGTCGACAAGCGTTTTGGTGAGTTGATTAGTTCAATATACATCAAAATTGCAATGTGCGTTGGCGTACCAGTCCATTCTGTTTTTTTTCTGGTGGTTCAGTATCAGGCTTATTACGAGTTAGCTACTAGAAACGGTTCATTTTTCATTTGAAAGTTTTTCTCTTGAGCCATGTTACTTGGGACAAATTAAGTTTGTCTTGGGACAAATTAAGTTGTGAAATTGCTCCAACAAGGTTTTGTTGAGTGCTGCATTACTGCTGTTAGTTTTTGTAACCCAGTAAGTTTCTTTTCAGCATTTAGCCATAGTTCTTACTATGAACTATGGCTGTCGCAAGATCTTTCATATATCGTCTGTTATTAGAAGTAATCGTATGTCAATGATACACAGGACAAATCAAATTCATTTGGTATTATGCTTTTGGATAGGGCACATTGATAGGGACCCAAATCCGTTCAATATGTGAGTCGATCATGGAAGTCATATATATGGATCTGTAGTTGTAATTAACCAGACTAGTTTGAGAAATTCCGTGCATTGAATGGCTTGCACCTTCTCTACGAAAAGCTACATCTATGAACTTCGGATTCTGGTACTTTTTCACGGATGGATCTTTGCTCCTTCTTTAGTAACTTGGTATACAGGATTGGCAAGACGCAGTTTTTGATTCTCTCGTTCTTGACTTAAAGCTGGAAATAAATTTTTAGAAGACACATGCTAGTTATGGACATAACGTACAGATGCGATCGAGTTCATCCTTGACCTTATGAATGGACGTAGTTTGTATATGCATTGTAAGTTACTGTACTGGAATTTGAGTACCATACTCATTAAGCGTATTTATTTTTAGTATTAGGCATCTGACCATACTTCATGTAATGGGCCAAACATGTTTCGTCCGTTCGGACCTTCTCACCATAGACTAAATCTGATCAGGAACGAATGAGTATCCCCTCTGGCTATGCTCTGAAGCGAGAGAAACACAACTGTCTGCTAGTTTGGATTTAGCATCTGCAATTAAAATTGTGCACTGATGGAGATTTTCCCTCATGTCAGCATTACTGAAAATAGAAAAGGAAGTTTTGTATTCTACTGCCTGTTAAACAGTGTCAAACCTGCTATCATGTTTACTGATTATATTTAGGTTTCTGGTTCTGGCAAGCAAGCTAACAAAAGTTCGAAGTCGGAAAAATCTGTGGCAGAAATGCTTGGCATGGATACA
>JAOBRC010522676.1:0-11415 GCA_027575255.1 Scolionema suvaense | reverse complement strand
TTAAGCGCTATTCTAATTACATCACACATCTAGTAGAAATCGACATATATTAATTAGGTGAAATTTATTCCGCGTGGCAAATTCCGCCTCGTGGAAATCAACTTCGATTTCCTAGCGGAATTTTACCGCGCGGAAAATTCCGCTCTGTGGAAACCCACCTTAACGCTTCTTGGAGCAGTTAGAGTGGATTAGCAAAATGTTTTGTATGCAAAACTCCTATCCATATTCAACACCACACAGAAATTGCGTTACGTGATCTACAATCATGGGCAAACGTTTTTGAGATTTTGTGTTTTTCTACCCAGATGGTGGTCTTTTTACTTTAAGTTGAGAAAATGTGGTCTTGGTATAGTGAGTGAATGACATTTGAATCCTATTCATAGCTTTGGATACGGTATAGTAGTACTTTGCTGGACTCCCTGCTCTTCTCCTCACCCGTACCCCCCCTCCCCCCAAGACAATGTTGGGTCTCAAATTTTGCTCATCGGTATTTGACGCGATAGACACCACAGAGAAACGTACTGAAATCAACATTGAAATAGTTGGGGGGAAGGGGGAGGGAGGGAGAGTGGGCTTCCTATCAGCTTTTTCTTAATACTTTTGTCCATGATTGCAGTATCGAAACGAGATTTATGTTGCATGTAGTCGTAATTTCCAAAAAATCCATTGAAGTCGTGCCAAGGTCACTCAGACAACATCGTGACACTAGTGCGACTTTGTCTCGATATCGCGAATAAATCTTGTATGTGCGTATGATCAGCGAAACAAATTGCTTTGATTTCAGTTACTTCTGCAAAGAATTTCCATTTATTTGCTGATGACTGGCTGATATCAGGGATATTTACGTTCACGGAATGGATTGCTTTCTTTGACCAAGAAGATGTTCTCATTTTGATATTTGTGTACATGGTACCAAACGCCAACGTGCAAAGTTCCAGTCAAAGGCACTTCACTTCAGTTCTGGAAGACAATTTTTTTGGGGGCTGGCCGAAAAAATATGCCGCAACATGTATATCTAGAGTCGCGTTTCCCCTCAAGTACAGTTTTTAGTATTTGCAAACATAGTCTAGGCAAGAGGTTGCACATTGCAATGCATCCTGGGATACCTTTTTTCCGCCGAGATTATGAGGAGGAAAGTCATGTTGATAATTTCTCGGCAAGGGGAAGCACAGGCGGCAACAGCAGCTGGCGGCAACAGCAGCTGGCGGCAACATCCTACTGCGGACAGCATTTTAACGCATGGTAAAGGTAAGCGCTATCTTTCTTACAAGTTTTATATATGTGATTCATGGGCACAGTGCCTGTATATTTGGTAGCATGCAGTTATTTGTGAAGCTAGGCTATGTGTGGTGTTAGCTGATTCTGAGAGTCATCTCAGTCCCAGTGCAGTGTGAAAATACGCAGCTCAGTGCTGAACTTAGAATGTACAGAACAGAGAGTGTAATCACATGTCAGATATCATTTTTAGCTAGTTAGAGACCAGAGCCCTACCATCAGTAACAGGCGCTATAGTCAGACTGCAGAGTTGTGGCAAGATGTGGTTGTTGGATGACATCCATGTTGGGCTGTTGGAAAAGAAGCTAACATGTTAATACATTTTTCAGGATACTAGCTATGTTTTCGTCCATGGACATGCTTCGACATGAATGATTCGATAGTGATATGCGTACCGATATCATTGATCAACTACCATCGTGTTCATATACTTTGTTTATTCTTTGGGTCAGAAACTACGTCACACGACGGTTCCATATTAGCAACTCACAGCTATGCCGCTGAACAGTTGGGGGAAAAGTTTGTAAGGGTTTGACCGGAGCGGGAAGTAACTTTGCGATTTTTTTCTTTAGTTACGCTCTTCGAAATTACGTAAAATTTTCACCAATAATGCAGCTTACCGCAATGATCACATTTTGCCTTGAGTGGTATTCTGATTTTTTGACAGAAGCGGAGAAATAAGCGGATGTTTTGCCACGCACATAGGCCGTAGAGCAAATCTCACCCCTCCTCATCGAAGATGGCCGCCATGCGTCGTGACGTTGTTTCCAACCTGAAGAATTTGTTTTGCACGAACTGAAATCTTTCTGATTGAGTGGTAATTTACGCCAGCACTATCTTTCTTGACCTAACCTGCTCCTGATAGCATGCTAGGAAAGTGGACCAAATTTTCCCTCCGTTGCCTGTGTTTATATTAAGTAATAGCAGAATTACTTGTTTAATTAAAACGTACTGTTAATCTCCCTGCTAGGATTTTGCGCTTAAGGAGATGAAAATATGAGATCACAAGAAGCTTCAGCTATAAAATTATTGCTCCTTGCAAAGCCTCTGAAAAGTTTGCTTGAATTCTTGTACACTACGATGTAGGACATCAATGTCTGACATCACTGTCAAATGTACTTTGAACCGTGAAAGTGAATGCTTGATTAATATAGTCACTCAAATTTACTGCGATGAAGAGGAGGCATCCATTGCAAGAGGAAATTACCAACTCCGATCCATCTTGTTGGCCAACAAAACCTTTCCAGATAGCAATCACAATGCTGAAGCGTACCCTTAGCCCTATTTAGGGGGAGGTCTGGCTAACTCTCATTCAGGGGGGAGGTATATTTACCTCTTCCTGTTATCACCCCATTGGAAAGACCAAATGACAACAAACATTCACTGGATTTACTGTCTTTGCTCAGTTTGCTTCAAATTGACAAGGAAGGAGGCCTATATCAGCGTGCTGCGCAAGCCTGCTCAAATTGCCTATCTGAAATACAATGGAGCAGTGTCAGACTACTCTGAGAAACTTTAGAACCACTACTTTAAACAAGCACAAATTTGGACAAAATATGCACGAGGAATAAATGGTAAAAGTAACTAAGGATTAGACACATGTCTACAGCCGTTCAAAAGTTTTCCAAAATGTTTGGAAGGGGTGGGTAAATATACCTCCTCCCTCCTAAATAGGGATAACTCTGACTTGGTTGCTGTTAACCAAGTTCCCGAAAATGCTGCCAGTGATGTTGTAAGTGTAAGTATGCCTCATAGGGAAGACTTTACGCATTCATTGTGGGTAGATATCTTAACACATTAAATTCAACCCCCCTCCCCACTAATACAAAAAATTCCATCCCCCACCACCCACCCACCCTTAGATACAGCATTTTCTGAAAGTCCATCCCCCTTTGTAAAGGGAGAGGGTTCCCACTATGTTATGTAAGCGTATGATGTTGAAGTGGATCTTTTAAAGACTGCTGGGCTCGATCAACCAACTCCGCTTGCGCATAACTGGCACACCAAAACAGCTGCAGTAAGCCTTTGTGAAGTACACACGCTGATTGGCTGACCAGAGGTTTGCGTTGATTTCACGCGTAAGATTCGAAACATTTGCGCCACCACTCTGTGACTACAGCTTTTACATGTGTTGTTGTTGAAGCTTGCTCTTGTGATAATAGCTAGGACAGTGATTGGTAGTAGTTATAGGTAAGGAAATATTCGTGTGTTCACAATTTAATCGAAAGTTCTTTAACTTGTTTTTGCTTTCAGTGGCTATGTTGTGACTGTGTCCAACTTGTCAGGGGATGTGATCAAGCCCATCAGTTTTTACGAAACATAGCTGGAGAGGAATATAAAAAGATAATTTTGTAACGCTGTGTTTTTATTGTATCAAACGTAATACAATATGGTGTGGTTTTTTTTTTATACCATTCAGTCCTATGAATTTTATTTTTATGTATAGGCAGGGTTTTTTCCAAGAGCTGTGGTCACGAGCCCTCTTATTTGATTGAGTTCTTGAGACTGAAGAGCAGCACTTACTATGTCCATGCTGATATTGCGTGAACGTTTACCGGGCAATCGAACCATTCTCCTTGCCACTGCCAATGCTAATACAACGTGCTTCTCTGACTATGTGGAAAATTGATTCATGATTATACTGAGACGTATCACGATACTCTATCAGTCAGGGACCTACGCAGAATCGAAAAGTTGCACTCCAAGGGAAGGAAGTTGGAGCTAGATCTTTCGCTTTCTTCAATTTGTAAATTATTTCATTATCATAGAATGACTACATTTCACTTTCATTATTCAAGACATTGTGTTTTCATGCCATCAGTGGTTAACTCCTTTTGCTGTGTTGACCTGTACATTCTTTGTTGTTGGTGGTGTTTATAGCCTTGAAACACATGTGCTCTGGTGCTGTTGATGTGACCATAGTTAATCCACATATTCCAAATGTTGACCTCCCAGGTTTTCGTGTCTGCAAATTTCACGTTTAAACTGCAGACAAAACTTGTGTTCTCCTGTAGAAACTAATATCACTTAAAAATTTAAAATAGAGCAAAGTTATTGAAAACGCCTTCAATGGGTTCCGAATGATGAAGGAAGTGAAGGAGGGTTATTTCAGAGAGGTAGCATAATAATGCATGTTTATTTTTTTTTTTCGCGAAATTGAATGTTCAATTTTGTTGTATCTTAATTGTGGTAGACTGCAGCTGATGCGAAATTTCACAGGATTTCTATAATTCTGACAGTGGAAGTACATACGTTCTTCTACCAAGTGACACAAAACTGGTTGGTATTGGGTGTAATCTTCAATTTTTCAAAAACTTATACGAAAAAACCGTTAAAACGGTCAAAGTTTTATTTTCTTTTTTATTTTTAAGCTCTCTTCTTGGTTTTAAATTGATGTTAGGTGTTAAATTGCTCAATAAAATATTTCAGAAATGCTGTTTTGAAACCTAATCTGTCTGACAACTTAGCTCAATACTTTTTTTAATTGAATTTTAAATTATCACAAAACTTCTTATCTTCTTCTAGGGGTGATTTTCAAAGTTCTACAGACCATCCGGTGACTGGCTATATTCTACATGCCACGAAAATTGCAATGCATGAAGTAGTGGCCTGCGTATCATTACACTTGCTAATGAGGCATATGCACGTGTGGATATTTACAGCCCAAGGAAAGATAGTGTGACTCTCGTTACTGTTCTATATTTAAGGCTTTTTAGTTCATAGATATCGATTCTGTTGTCAGCTTTGTGATAGTGTAATTTTCGTAGCTGGCTGTGTGATAGGAATTAGCCATGGGAAAAGGTTCATAGTTTCTCTGTACCAGAAAAATACTTTCTCGTCAATTTTGGTTGTCCGTCTACCATTGAAACAAAACGCTCGATGTCTTGGAGAAGAAAACGCCCGATGCTTTGGAGAAGAAAGCCGCCTTTCAACCTGAAGTTCAGTTTCTTGATGAAATTCTTCAATTTAGCTCGGATTTTCTTGTTTATGATTTTGAATTTGATTTTTTTCAAGTGCTTAGAACAGGCCGTAAATTTATGCGCTGAGTTTATGATGCCGGTATAAACTCATTATCACGAGCTTCAAAGAGTTGCTAATTTAGTTCGTAAAAGAATACATGCCCATCTATGACAAGCCTCATAATGATCATCAAGATAGAGAGCAGGTGGGAGTAGTAGTTATAGAACAAAACCAATGTTGGTAGTTCTATGCTTTCTTTTAAATACTGCTTTTTCGTGCTTGGACAAAGTACATACAAATTTTTAAAATATAAACTGATATGGCTAATAATTTCCCAGATCTTGTTGCTGGTTGTTGTAGAACCATCACATACGCAAGATCTTTTCATCGCAAAGCGCAATCCTATTAACTAATGTAGATTTTAAAGCTGCTAAAATACAAACGCTGCATCGGTCTGTGTAGCCACACGTAATTACCAGACAACGTATCAGGAGGCAAAACGACGTCGTTTCGTGGGTCTGTGTAGCCATGGCTTTAGACCCACGTGCATTCAACGTAGTAACAACGTGAGTGCAACGTTGACACGACAACAGCTCATCGATCCAACACTGGACCGACGCATATGCGACGTCGCATCAACTTTGTTTTTCTGATGTCGGCCATCGTTGCATGGCCCACCTTGATGTGATGTTGTGGCGACGTTTATTGCCGTCGTAAATTTGACGTCGGGCCAGCGTCATTTCGTCCACTGGGTTTATCAGACAAAAAACTGTTATATGACCTCGTCTAGCGTTGTAAATAGGTGGCTTCTGAAATCTTGTTTCAAAAGATATATAGTTCTTGTGTTGCAGACAAGTTGCACCATTGTGCGACCATCTAGATGTAAAAAGGACCAAATTCCTTTCCAACTTGTCGACAATTTCAACTTCCTGATCAGAAATTTGTGAAACGAAGTCGCTTCAGGCGTAAATGAGGTCGCTTCACGGGTACAGAAGTACTTCAGAAGAGCATCCCAAAACACTCGAAACTTTAGAGAAGATTGAGAAGACGCATTGATAGTAACCATAAAAAACCATATTTTCACGGGGCCTGAACGCCTACTTAAACCATCCCTAAATAAATTAAGGTGGTGTACTTTCATCCTTCACGAATGGCATTCCTCGCACATTCACTTCTTGCTTACTAAGTCCATTTGCCTGTCCTGGCATGCACTTGCCAACACGACATGGCATCACCATGGTAAACGATACTACAATTCGTCGACATATGAACAAACTAATATATTCCATAGAATCAGTAAGCCTGCATGTCACATGTCTGCCTGCATGTTTTTATCTTTTATCGGCAGATGAGTACCTTTCTAGGTTACACCAAGGTTCTTATAGCCATACCCAAACTGAAGGGTAAGTCTAAACTGGACCTGGTGCATTTCTACGCAGTATGTATGATAGTTCATTTCCCTCTTAAAAAGCGGGAAAATTAAGGTTAGACCATCATCACCTTAATAAACTGACGTAAAATCCACAACGCTTTTCAGATGTCTTTAATCAGATTACTGAAATGATTTATTGTCTTGCCTTATTGAGCGCTTGAGACGGAAAGCTAATCAATCAAAAATAGAAAAAAAACTTTGTGAAACTATCCTTTATCCGCTTGCAGTTAAGGTGCTAATGTAAACGTTCATTGATATAACTTATTTGCGTTTCAATGATTTTAATTTGATGTATCATTTCAGATGTCGTAAATTATTGCGAAAAGTCGTGCAGCAATCACGGCGTGTGTATCACAGAGCAGGACCGTTCGGAGACATGTGTTTGTAATACAGGTTACTCTGGTCAAAACTGTGAAATCAAAAAAGGTTAGCTGTCATGTGATTGTATTTTACTTTGATTGGTAAATGATGCAAAAACATTAAGCACAAAATAAGGGGAGGCGTAGATAGCCAAATACTACTCGCATGTATTCTTATTATCTTTTTTTCGGCTGGTGCGATCTTAGAAAGCATTTGATATTACTGCTATTCTGCCGATAGTGACAGAATAATCTTTTGCAGAAGGAAAGTAACAGATCAGCATTTGACCTTACTGCTATTCTGCCGATGGTGGCCAAATAATCTTGTGTTAAAGTAAAGTTATAGATCAGCATTTCACCTTACTGCTATTCTGCAGATGGTGGCCAAATAATCTTGTGTTAAAGTAAAGTTATAGATCAGCATTTGACCTTACTGCTACTCTGCTTATGGTGACCGAATAGTCTGATGTGGAAGGGAAGTTGTAGATCAGCCTTTGACATTACTGCCATGCTGCCGATGGTGACTAAATAATTCTATGTGAAAGCGAGGTTATAGATCAATATGGAAATATAAAATAGAATTTAATGATTCTCATTCGACAAACTCTCAACTGTTTTACTAGCAACATAGCAGCGCCTACGAATCGCTCGTCATCAATTTTCTGTCCTTTGGGTACTCGCCAAAGTACTCGCAAAAAGAGTCTGGCATTTTGAGGTGATTTTACGTCTCCAGGCAAGAATAAACAGAGCTAAATCATAATGGTAGCAACACCTGAGAAAGAGAGACAGTTGCATTTTGGTGAATCAACACCTTCTGCATATGTACGCCTGTGCACTTAATGAACGGCTGCAGCAAGTAGCATGTGGACAAGTACAGCGTTCTGCTGGTGCAAGCGGCTGCTAAATTTTACATTTCTGAGTGATTCACGTCAAGATTCGTGAAACGTAATTCAACTCCGACAAGATTCGTAATGAGAGTGTGATAAAATTATTTGATAAAAGTCGATTGATTATTTTATTTTCGTTTATATTAAACCCTATCCACACCCGGAGGGTGGCATAATGCCCCCCCTACCAAACGTTTTTGAATATCTTTTGTAACGACTATAGCCAGGGTCATGAAACTTCGTGAATTTTCCTACAATTTATTCAGGAGTATTTCTATGCCGAAAAAATTTTGGGGGTGCCACCTGCTAAGCGTGATGACGTCATTGTCATGGTGCGGTAGGCTAAATTTGACATTTGAAAGGAAGAAAACGGCTGAAAACTTTGCTAAAAACAAATCTTTTGAACAGCATAACATTATATAGATGGAGTAGATGATAGAAAACTTCGTTATTTCGAGCTGGAAAGCATTTTAATTGCGATTTTCGAAAATCGACATTTTTGACATTTTTCAAGCACGTGACGTCATTTTGATGACGTCAGCAAAAACTGAGTGACGTCATCGATAAAATAATTAAACCAAATTATCCGTATAATGACATACTTCATATCTGCCAAGTTTCATTAACACAGGTTAAGTCGTTCTGAAGTTACCACGACCACCACCGCCAAAATGACCCCGGTGTGGATAGGGCTAACCTTCAACAGGCTCTCTTTCAATTTCTGCTATATATATTAGAACGAAAAGCTAATCACCAATAGCTTTTCAATTCGTCTCAGGGCTTCGAAGTCCTTGCTTTACTGTATAAAATGATGCCAATAGCTTTTGAAATCAGTCAAGCAGACAGTCGAAGCTCATGCATTAATGCTCTAACTTTTCCGACTACCAGACAGAATGTGTTCCATATGGCTAAGTTAGTTTATGTGCCGTAAAAAGTTTGGAAGTTTACCCTAAAAATCCCCCGGGGAACCCCTTCCCCCTTGCCTCCCTCCACCAAACTTTTCTATAGGAGAGATTCAGATAAAGGTTTCTGGTCACATCGTTGTTTTCCATAATCGTGGGCATTCTTTTGTCATGGAAGTAAGGTTTTGCTTTCGATAAAAGAGCTGAACAGAGTCAAGAGGACTGCGCATGTGTGCAAGAGTATTCTGACAAGATATTAGCCTGCAAGCCACAGTTTTCAAAAATTATGGCTAAATTTTACAGAACGAAGGAGCTGATGGAAATCTGTAAAACTTGATACAACTATATATAACTATAACTATAACTACAACCCTATAACTATAACTATATACAATAGCAAATCTAAAAGAGAGCACAGCTTTCGGACGTGTTAAATTTGAAAAAGGTGCTCCAGAGATCCCAATTGCTTCAAGAAAGGGCTTTACCCTTTCATTTTCAAAGCGAGGTAATGTATTAGTTCTTTTTATTCATTCTGCCACACATTTAGATATTGCACGAATTTATTTATTCAGAATTTATTGACATTCTGAGAAAGTCTACTTAAATATCTAGTACTGATATCGTTTGCTAGTCCAGGTACCGGACAAATCTGTCCATTTCTGAAAGATTCTCAATGTTTCATTGTTAATCAAGCTAGCCCTGGCGGCAGATTTGTCACTAAGATCCTTACTCACCATAACTGCACTTAGCAATGATTTGGTGATGGCAGAAAATAGGCTACGGGCTACACTACAGGTCCAAAAGATTCTAGGTGAGATTTCATTGCACGTCTACTTAAGGAGAAAGTTTATAACTTCCGACATTAGTGTATGCTAGGATTCTGACAAACCCAAGTCTCACATATATCCAATACATATTTCATAAGATTGCCATCAGTGAAACAGGATTGCCATTTGGACTGTATACATATTTATTTTTGCACAGATGCCGTTACATACGAATGCAAACCTCGTGGCCCTCCTATATTCATTCAAGATGATTCGAAAGCAACACAGGAATCAGGAAGCGCATCCTCCCTGCAGGAATGTGCGAAAAGGTGTGGTTTATCATCTGGTGGTTACATAAGCTACTCCTACAATGGGGCCTGGCTCACAGCCGACAAGAAATGCCATTGTTTGCGATATGCGATTGGCTTTGAAGATAGAGACCACAATGAGGAAGCGTGCTTGTTTACTAGTGAGTATGAAGTTCTCGGGCTTGCTTATTATCGATTGAGTGAATGCTTGCACGAAATAAAGCGTAGTGAGAAAATAACTAACTATTTCATCATGTGTTCAATATCTTACCATCAAACTTGTAGAAAATGCCAGATTTAAGACAATCAGGAATTGCATTCTTTGTAGAGAAAAATGCGAAAATTTTGAATAAAGTAAATAACAATTTTGTTTAAACATTTTTGCAATGCTTTGAAGTAAATTGACTTCACATTTTGTGTACGATATATAGTTTCCTAGATTAGTATTAGCTTGATATAAAAAAGTAATAATGATCATGATTTTCATTTTATTTTGACAAATGTCAGAGCTAAGTCAGAATTTACTTCGTGAATTTTCATTGTTTTTTTATAGTTTTCTGTACATCGTAGATGAAAAATCAAATTTACTTGACGCCCCAGGCGTTTTTTATAAGTGTGGAAAATGAAATGTAGCAGGATGCAATTATCAATCACGCAGTTTTATCGGAGGATTTTTTTGTGATATTTCCTAATTTGCAATGTTTTGTTCAAATTGCCAGAAAAGTTTCTTCGCTGCGATGGTTTCTTAAAATGCCACAGTGGAAATATTTGCACGGTATCCGATAACATAAAAACTGTCTGTTATTGTGATCTAATGATCTTTCGTAGCTGCTACAAAAGTTGCAACAGGGCTCTGCTATAAGACTGATACGTTTCCTACACATCGGAGCCCTTACTCGGCTAAAAATACCAGAGACTGCACGAGGCTGTGCTACCAAGACAAATTAGATGGTGACAGCAGTGTCAAGGGTATAACGTATTCAATCCGGAAGTTGTGTGCATGTTCTCCAGGAGTCAAGAATTCTGGAGCAAATGAAGATTATGAATCTTGCAGATTTGCAGGTATGTCTACTTGGTTTTGCATGCCTTAACTTACGTTTCTATTCAGGTCTGATGATTACTACTAATGCGCAGGTCTTCAAGTCAGTGAAGCCCAAGTACAAATGGACTAACAATATTTCCCAATATGTACAGAGGAAAAGCTAGACAAAAGGATAGAATAAAGAAAATAGAAACAGAATGGCAATACATGTTGATAACTCAAGTCAAAATGAGACAAGAATATATTCTCAACTTTAGTAGATTGAAACTTTAGGAAACGGATATAGGTTGCCCTCATCCACTTACCAAATACAATAGCACCAATCAGTGAAACGGTGACTCTATGAGCAGTTCAGGTCCATTGTGTTCAGATACTTCGGCTGAATTATTAAGCCATTGTAAGCAAAGCTATTATCAGTTAACCCTATTTGAACTGGGGGGTGGGCAAGGGGGTAACATTCCCCCCCCCCCCCCCCCCCCCCCC
>JAOBRC010522565.1:0-11415 GCA_027575255.1 Scolionema suvaense | reverse complement strand
TTACCCCCTGAAAAGTTATTTTTTCCAAATATTTTGACATTTTTCGAAAGTTCTATATCTGATTGAAAAAGGGTGCAGATATCACCTTCATTGCATACATACTTTTTATGTAAGAGCAGTTTTAGTGTAGGCACTGGAAAATGCCTTGTTTGGCTCCGGGAATATAGTGGGGAATTGCCCGGGAGTGAAAGGGTTAATCTCTTTCATAAGACATGAGTTGGACTTTTGATACATTCACCTTAAAAATTCCTTTTTGGCCTAGTTATTTTATGCAAAATTGTTTCATGTTTAACCATGCCAGTTTTTAGCATTTCAATGTCCTGGACCTCTCACTAGAAATATATTTTTTGATTTTAATGATCGTGATTGCCATGCTGGCAACATGAGTGAAGACACACAACGTATTGTATAAATCATAACTTTAATGTGCGATTTCTTTCTGGATAGGCGGGAGAAATCACATGCTCTTGGATGCTATTGAAATTTCATATGCTATTGTTCGTACTTTTGATCATTTTTGCTTTTGTGTTTGGTTGCTTTCCACCATCATCATCAGAACTTCATTACCCTGGTGTTTATGATCTTCCGGAGAATGTTTTTTGTCCTTGTTTGATCCGTTGCGCCATGTTGCAATGCTCATGATGCGTATGTTACTTGCTCGTTTGACGACGTTTGTGGATAAAATTATCATTACAAGCGTTAATCTGGTAGGCTGCTGTGCGGCTACTGTCAGTGTTTGTCATAAAAACCACCTGGTTCTGGATCCGAGAAAAATTCACGTGCTGATGTCTTATGTTAAATGAAAGTATACTATGTTGATGCTGAGATAGGACCATTTCTTTGGCCTAAATAGGCATACAAGAGATGACGTATGAATGTTGACATCTTATATGTTATACCGTATGGAATTCCGCTTCCTCAGGGCTTGTATTATAGATTAGGAATTTTCAATGCCTTTCCTCCAATCTAACCTCCTATTGCTTGTTCCCTGAAATAGATGCTCTGTCTAATTTCTTAGATTGGTTAGAAAATTAACTGCATTCGACCCACACTTAGAAGACCTAGGAGCAAAAGTCAGGAAAAATGATCAAAGTCATGGCAAGCAGCCGGAAGAAGAGTCAAATGGGTTGACGCCAGGAGTAGTACGAAATCAGTTGGTTGCTATCCAGCAGGCAATGAAGCATGGTGAGCTGATGTTGACAAAACAGTTTGAAAACCAGAGAAATGAACAGCGCGAGATGAGGGAAAGACTGGAAAATCAACATAGAGAACAAGAACAAGTGAAACAAGAACTCCTTGAAATTCGCCAACAACAACAAACTTTGGTTAATGGTATGACGCGGATTGCTGCGGTGATTGAAGCAGTACAAAATGATCTCCGTAATCTTAAACTGGATCAAGGACAGATCTAACTGTGAACTGCACATCCCTTATGCTTGAAATTTTGAGTTTTGTTTCTTTTCTTTTTTTTCTGTTTGTTGGGCATGAAATGAGGAACAGTGTTTACTTTTGTGTCCGTAATTTTAGTAAAGTTCTGATTTAAATATTCTGAAGATTCTTGGGTGTTGATACGAGGAAAGATGTATATGTGCTTAATTAGGTGAAGTTTTGAAATCTAGGGATGTGATCCTGAAACCTGTTTAAGATGATCCTGCAGATGCATGAGCATGCTACAGCTTTTCATGCGGTTGAACAATGTTCTTGACAACTTTGATTGATGAAAAGATGCATGAATATTATGTGGTAAATTCGATGAAAGTAAGACTCCTGACAAGTATTACACTCAGATTAAACTGGGAATTTTCCCAGTCCGGAACCAGCTTCCGTCCCAAGACGTTTAATGTACAGGATACCCAATAGTCTATGAGCTCATCTTTCTAACACTCAATATACTACTGTGTCAAGCCATGAACAAGCAGTTGCAAAAACGTGGTCTCGTAAAACATGTTTAAAGCTACTGCCAGAGTCTCAAGTGATGGCACCCAGATGGTCGCCCTGTTATGCCACTGATCATGCTCAGGTCTTCTATACAGATGCTGCACGCATACTTACGCATACTTTTGCACTCAATGGAACTCTCGATCACTTTTTCTTTCTAAGGCGATATAATAGCAACATTCGTTAGGCAGTCATTGTTGGGTGTGAATAAAGGTAACGTCATCAGTTTTCTGATCATACGTGAGGTATTTCATTTTCCGAAACACAGCTCTTGGGGTGCTGGCATGTCTGGTATTGGGTCACAGCCGTTCTTGATTTTGATGACAACCTCTGATTGGTGCTACAACCATGGTCATAGATAGCAACGACACCAGCAAAGAGGGATTCACTGACATACCCATGTGTATGCACAATGAGCTCAACCGCTGCGATTTTGGTTACAGCCATCGTTGTCGGGACCTTTGGGTAAAGTCTCTATTTGTCATACTAGCATGTTTTTCGAATATTGAGGAAAGAATGGGGCACAACCTATGCACACACAAGCAATATTCAATCAAATACCAACGAGCCACAAATACATATATTCAGCTGCAATCTTATTCATATTTCAGACATTTTCTGATCATACGTGAGGTATTTCATTTCCCGAAACACAGCTCTTGGGGTGCTGGCATGTCTGGTATTGGGTCACAGCCGTTCTTGATTTTGATGACGACCTCTGATTGGTGCTACAACCATGGTCATAGATGGCAACGACACCAGGAAAGAGGGATTCACTGACATGCCCATGTGTATGCACAATGAGCTCAACCGCTGCGATTTTGGTTACAGCCATCGTTGTCGGGACCTTTGGGTAAAGTCTCTATTTGTCATACTAGCATGTTTTTCGAATATTGAGGAAAGAATGGGGCACAACCTGTGCACACACAAGCAATATTCAATCGAATACCAACGAGTCACAAATACATATATTCGGCTGCAATCTTATTCATATTTCAGACATATTTTACATTGCTCTTCACTCCACTGAGGCTCATTGTAACACTAAAATTAAAAAAATTGGCTTCGTGACTCCATGAGGCTTCATTCTCGATGTTTTCAAAAGACATTCTGCTTTAACTTAATATTCAGCGTTGATATTCTGTTGAGTATTATATTCTGCGTTGATACTCTCTGTAGTTAGGCAGTTGGAATTCTGGCAAATTTTACGGACTAAAATGTTACATCTTACCGATGACGCAGTGAATTTTTTATCATGTTGTACCTGTATGCAATATTTTTTGGAGAGCTCACAATTAATTGGTTGCACTTTTTGCGACTGTATTTTGAGAGATGTACTTGTATGCTTCATGTATGTGTATTTAATGGATCCTTCATTTTGTAAGGTTACAGCAGGATGGTCAACACTAACCCTTGGGGCTATAAGGAAGATGAAAATCCCTAAAAATGCTTGGCATTGCATTCAAATCAAATTGGAGCATTTTAATACAGTCTGACGAATTTGCACCTGTAAATAGTACCGTATATGTATATTGTCAGTTTAAAAATGTGGAAGATTTTGATGGAAAGCAATCATTACAAATCGCGGCAGCTTATGATATGCGATATGATATTCAAGTGAACATTCATGAATGAGATGGTACTGAAAATGTATGAAAAAAACAAACAATCTACCAAAGTCAGAGAGAACATTTCTTACTTAAAGAATTGTTATAATCCGAAACGTGATGTATGCCCTTTTTTCATTTTATCTGGAATGCAATAATGGTAGCAAGTATCAGACCAGAATTTGCCCTTCGTTGCTGAGTTGATCAGTGGAAAATTTGAGCTAAATTCGTCAATCAATAGTAGTCATTGCATGGACCCACGGATAAAAAAAGATGTGTTACCACAACTGTTGTTACTCTTAAAGGTGAATACCTCGTGTATGAGCAACTTGTTTATTCCTGTAGATGGCTTTGTTTCATGTTTGTGTTTGTATACTGTATCTTCTTCTCTGTACCAAATACGTTGAGTATTTGTGCATGTGTATGTATAATTTCATTTTTCGAGTGGAGTCCAGTCTCTCATTTGTTATCTTTTCAACATATGTTTACCGTGATAATATTGTGGTGGGGAATTTATGTTGACATGGTTCAAATAATTCTTAAATGGAAAAGCATTTCTGTAGTCAAAGGACAATATCTAGTGTATTTATATCGTAGTTTATGTCTCATCTTTATGCATCCATAGCTGTCAGTTTTTGCTGCTTGGTGTAGCCTGTCCTAACAGTTTCCTTATACCAGATATAATAAGAGTTGAATGTTCCACCTAAGAGCATGTCGCTTACTGCAGCTGTACCTTTTCATTACATCATCATCTGGATTATTGACATTGATCCTGCTACTCTCTCGCACCTCATTTTTTAAGCTTGTGTCACATTCAGCTGGCAACTGGAATATGAAATGATTTTTATGTGTATGAAGATAAGTGTGCCTGAGCAAATATTTCATATGCACGTGCTAGGTGGTTGCTTGTAGATGAGTTTTGTTTACCTGACAAACGTTTATTGCAAGCATGTGACAAGTATAATTGTACGCCAATACTCGTCTCTATTCTTAATGACTTCGGGAATTTGGTTCTCTGACATTGTCAGTGATTACGAACATATTGGCTACGGGAATATGAAGTTGATTTAAATTTATTCTTCTGGTTGTATTTCCATTGGCAAGGTTATCTATTTGCCAATGTTTTATCATGTAACTCTTGTTCATTGGTATTATTAGGAACCCCAGGCCCTATTTTAGCCCTATGTTGTCTCCTATTTTCGGAGGCAACAGTGTGCCCTTTACCTAAGCCTTGAACTTTTTTTTATATGACTTCAATTTTTTTCTTTGATACTTGTATAATAGTTGTGATGTTTTGGTATGACTGATTCTTTTACGTGTCTGTACCTTCTGCTCCTGATTAGTTTTGTGTTTTCATATAGGCATTTACGTTTATTTTGAATTAGTTACAGTACAATCGATCTGCAATCTCCATAGGGATTAAGTGAGAAGCAGACCTAAATTATTGGCCATCTTCTAGTATCATGCTGAAAATAAATGTATTAAATTATAGTTCTGATGAAGCTTCGTAATTGGTGGCCTTGTGGTAAGATATGTCTGTATCAGGTTTTTGTCGAATTTGATCGTTGATAGATGAGTTAATTATTCAGTGTTACCAGGGGGGGAGGGGGGAGGGGGGATGAAATGATAATTATGTGTTTGATGCCTGTTTAAATATTTTATATGCATGTGCAAGGTGATTCGTTTTAGATGAGTTTTGTTTACAAGAGAAAATTTTATATGCAGGCATGTGACAGTACGCCAATACACTTATCTATCCTGAATGAGTTTTGGGAATTTCGTTCCCTGATCTTGTGCGTGATTACGAACTTTATGGCTACGGGAAGATAAAGTTGATAAATTTATTCTTCTAGTCATATTTCCATTTGCAAGGTTACCTAGTAGCCAGTATTTTATCATAT
This sequence comes from Scolionema suvaense, assembly GCA_027575255.1. Classification (NCBI taxonomy): domain Eukaryota; kingdom Metazoa; phylum Cnidaria; class Hydrozoa; order Limnomedusae; family Olindiidae; genus Scolionema; species Scolionema suvaense. Next base: position 5,969 of record JAOBRC010522565.1, on the reverse strand, counting down.
AACACTTTTGCATGGGTATTTGGAAGAACCTGTTCTTACATCGCTTTTATTTATTTTCTTTAATTTATTTAAGGTGATGGTTTTGCTATTACTGATTCTTTTACGTGTCTGTACCTTCTGCTCCTGATTAGTTTTGTGTTTTCATATAAGCATTTACGTTTATTTTGAATTAGTTTCAGTACAATCGATCTGCAATCTCCATAGGGATTAAGTGAGAAGCAGACCTAAATTATTGGCCATCTTCTAGTATCATGCTGAAAATAAATGTATCAAATTATGATTCTGATGAAACTTCGTAAGTGGTGGCCGTTTGGTAAGATGTATCTGTGTCAGATTTTTGTTGAAGAAGATCATTAGTGGGTGAAATAGTTAAGCATTCCAAGGCTGCTTCTGCTAGGGAGCTGGACAGTATAGTGGAATTTAAGAATGTAATTATATGCTTCTTGTAGGATCTGTGTGTGTGTTTTGGTTGAAGTTATACCTTGATGGACAAAACAATGTCGGACAACAGTGACAAATTTTTTCGAAGGTGACGAAAATTTTGGTCCGACGAATAGTTTTGTCCGACGGAAAATATTGTCCAAAACAAAATTTCAAATTTACTTACATAAAATTTGTTGTCCCGTTTATAAAGTATGTTGTCATCAACTGTTGGAGAGTTTGTTACCAAATGTTTTTGGCGACAAAATAATTTTACCCCCAAAATATGAAAGAGACTTTATTCTTTGCAGCAAAAGTTGAATCAATCCCTGATAACACCCTTATCATGATGCGAAAACGCACAAATACAATCTAAGAGACCTGTTCTATGTTTTATGTGTATTGGCATATTTCCCTACCAAAAGGCCATAAAAAAGAAAATTAAAATTGGACTAAATTATTTGTCGGACAAAATTATTTGTCAAACAAAAGTGACAAAACATTCTGGGGGTGACGAAAATTGTGTCCGACTAAAAATTTAGTCCAGCGAAAATTTTGTCCGATATTTTTTGGTCCGATAAGGTAGTTCTGTGTATGCCAGTTAGCTGCATTGCATGGTCTTGGATGAGATGGACATGTTCCACTAAAATAGATTCTCTTTAAATATTAGAATTTCTGTGCATTTATTTTAAGGAAACATGTCAGATGTTTTATTTTTAATTCTTTTTATGTTTCGTGGATGTGGTGATAGTATTTTAATTTAATTTTTATGCATATTTTTTAAGGGAGATATATGTGATTGCTGGTTTATCATTGTAACTCATATAAAGAACGAATCAGATGTTGATCTACTGTACTTTGCGTGCAAGTTTTCACAAAAAACACTTATGAATGTTCGGATATGCACATTTCATGGATCAGTCTGTGTATAAACCTGTCAATGTCGTGCATGAATGTTGTTTTGCTTTTTATATCAATGTTTTTATAATAGGTTTTGCTTTGCTCATTTTGTTCAAGAAGACTCTTATGTTCAATGTTTTATAAAGTGCTTTATTCAAGTCGCAGTAGGAACTTTATAATCTGACGTATGGCATAGTAAGGCAGTAGAACCTATCTGATTCTTCTAATTTTCAGTACTTCGAATTTAAAAATTACCAAAGTTTGTATTGTTAGCTCTTACGTTTTACATGTCTGAAAACTTTAGTGTCTTGTGAAAAGAATAACTTTTTGATATCTTCTTTATGCTCTCATGAAAATCCCAAACAATTATTCAGTGTTTTAAAAAAATGTCAAAGTAACAAAATTGGTGATTATTGATATAAGTGCATGCTTTTGATAGTTGGCTGTCATAGGTGTATTTGCAAATGATAGCTCAAGTTTTTTTCGGTAGAAGAGTAAAGAAAGAGTATAAGCAATGTCTTCAAAATTGTTAGGTTTTGTTAAAAAATGAAAATGATTTTTAGCTGTTTTAGCATCTGTCCCTGTTATTTATAATTTCCACCGGACTTTGTATGCATGTTTTTGAAATAAACATTTATGAAAGTTAAGATATGCACGTTTCATGGATCATTCTGTTTTTAAACCTTTCATCGCGTCTTACCTTAAGTTTGTAAAAAGCAAAATTTTGAGAAAACCAATGGTTAGTTGTAATGCACAGCTGAATTTAAACTGCAGCCATGTTTTCTGTGGGTTAGCAGCATCCTAATGACTTCATCTGGAGAGTATGAGCACATGAATTTCTGCTTATACAACACAAAATCTATGCTGTATGCTTTACAGTTCTAACATTCATTGTCTCTGAATCAATAGTCAAAATAATGATTCTGTGTTCATGTTTGTTTTTCATATTTGTTGTCAACATGATTTCAGCATAGCTTGAGCAGTTAAGTAAAACAACAATGAAAAGAGAAATTTCACTGTTTCTCTATCTAACCATGCTATTCGTGAGCCAAAGCAGATTCCAAGCTAGCTGAAGAATGGCAAAACGTATGTATGGTAGTATGGCAAGTGAACAAAACATCTGTTTAAAAGAGTTGAACATGAAGATGGAGAGCAATGAAGATGAGGATGAGGATGAATCAACCAGCCCCCTTGGAGTGAAAGAAAAGGGAGATAATTCTACACTGGAAAATCTTTCGTCTGATGCTGGTGCTGAGGAAATTGCCTCTTACTCAAGGTTATTTGCTTCTTTGTTAGTTTTAGGCCACTGCTATCTCTGCAACCAGATACAGTTGTTGCTTGTGTTGAATACGTTTGCGTGCGCTGTTAGCTAAGGCATATACATTTGCAAATCTGGCGTATAAGGTCACTTACCTGCAGCTATTCTGGTGAATGTCTGCTTCAATTTCGCTTCTAGTCAAATTCGCTTCTAATCTTTGGAATGAGTGCAAGAATATTCTTCATGGCAATCTTTTGCGATGAAGAGTGGCAGCTACAAAAGTTATAACATTTAGTATTACAATTTGGCAAATACCTGAATGCCTTCTTTTTTGGCCTATTGCTCTTTAAACTTATCCTTAAAGCTGTCCTTATTTTCCCCCTGTATTGCCTCACAGGTATCGCAGGTAATAGCTTGTTCCTTTAGGAAGCTGGTACTCTTTCATCCTGACTTGGATTAGCAGCCCCTATGCACCATAACACTACTTTATCAATCTAATTCTATTATTTATGTATCTATAACATACCGTAACTCCTCTAATAAACATCCAAGACGTTTATTTAAATTTTCAAGTTTTCGGAGGAGCATTTGTTAGAGGGTGGCGTTAGATAGAGGGAGGTGTTTGTTCAAAAATAATTTTATAATGACCTCCCACAGTTTTGTTGAACAACAGGGACGTATTCAGAGAGAATTTGAGGAGACTGGTTTGAACACTTTGCAACTGGGGTTTTAGGAGGTGTTGTGAGCCCCTGGCGGCTCCAGCTCTTTATATTTGAAGTCTGTTAAGGTTCCAGATTGGCTTACAATTTATGCAAGAGAGATCATGCTTATTGAGGCGTATTTGACTAATCCATACTTAATAAACAGAAGAGACAGATTTTATGTCCTGTTAGGAGGAATGCCAATCTTTTAGCTATACTTACACATGTTCTTACGCTTTCCCGTTGCTGCATAATGTAGCAACAAAGTATCCAATTTTGGTCAGATCACTAGCAATATAGAAGTGTTTCAAGAATAATGTCTTATGAAAAAAGTTGCTAACATGCCATGCCTGTCTAGAACTGAAGTTGCTTAACGATTTTTTGATTTCAGTTCAGTTGCTTATAAAGGAGTAGCTTATAAAAAAAGATCGTGTATTGGTGCTCGGTACAATATTTATGGAAAATCTCTGTTGAATGGGAACATCATGGCATCATGGCTACTAAAACAAACCAGAAACAAAGTGTGGCCTGGTAGCTAAAGCCTATGTAAAAGTCACTCCGTAAAGTCGATAGAAATTCAACATTATGTTGTCCAAACTAAGTTATGCGTTCTGATGATGTTCAATCAACTTTTCATTCTTCAAAGCTAAGTTAAATGTAACTAAGAAACTTAGTTCGCTCGAGAAAAAAATTGCAGAGGATAAAAACATGATCAAAATAACCATGGCAAAAACTCATCTATCAATAAGGATAGTAAAGCATAACCAGGCGAGAAAAGGAGGCACGGTCGAATAGTCATGCAATCGTAAAAATATTGACAGCCACTTTTCCTCGTTTAAGATCTTGCCGTCTGTGACTCCGAATTTCAGTCTATTGCTTTTTGTCACAGTTCGAGCTCCAGATCGGACATTCTTCAGTGAAAATGTTCAATTCCTATTACCCAGCGAAGCTTAATTTGCGTACAGAATATTTTTTTAACTTACTGTTCACTCGTGACTGCAGAAGATGTCTCCGTTCGTCGGCGTAACACGCAGAATAATCTTGTGTGATAAAAGAATACTGCTGCACCCCATTCAAACAGAGAAGAAAATGAGATGCTGTTAGTTCATGCATGATAGTTATCTCTTGTTTACAGCATGCTGAGATCAATGACTGGGATGTCTTAAGTTACTAATGATTTTCTTTATTTGCTGCACGTTTTCTGGAGCCAGTCAATAGAAAGCAGGCTGTATGCAAGAAAAAAAAAATTGGGTTTGGGCGTCTTAGTTTGGGCGCCCAAACCGGTATACCGGTCTCTGAAACGGCCTGGATACATCCCTGAACAATGTTTTGATCATGATAGCTGCCCATTATATGGTATAGATAAACTTTTTGATATTATGTAACACCTGAGTATTTTCTAAGGTTCTTTTGGTTTTACAGTCCAAGTTTGTTCCGTCTATGTTACTTAAAAATGGATTCTAATACATACCCATCTCTGGGGAGGGCGCTTAAAAGAGGGGGGCGTTGTTAAATAATTTTCATTTTTAGTGGTGCGTTTCTTAGAGGGGGTTGTTTAAAAGAGGGAGGGTGTTAATTAGAGGATTTATGGCACCCTTAACCGTGCTGTTTGTATTGGCCAATTATCTTCATATTTTCCTCAGGAGAATTGTACTGTGAGTGCTTTCTGAGAAGCGTTATCTGTAGGTACAGTCTGAAATCGGAAGAGCTGTTTATTTGTTCCTCTAAGTTGTTTATTTGTTCCTCTATTCTATAGTTTCCTGGCTGGGTACTGCACATTTTTAGTCTCCCTTCTAGATTTTCTGATGAGATTGATGTGATAGGCAAATATCTTGACTTACGTTTGACTGGATTATATACATGCCATACCCCCTTACATATTGCTTCGAAGGGCACAGGTTTATTGTTCCTGCTGCAATGCTGATCACCGGAAGGAACAAACTACAAACATTCAAATACGTAGAAAATTCCTTTATGTACTTACACTAAGTACATCTCTAGCCTTTATGTCTGCTTCGTATACATCCAAGCAAAATATGCGGAACCGACAGTCGTTGATGTCCCACAGTTTCTCCAGTATTTTTCATCTCATAAGTAGGGGCTACGGTGTTGAAAATTTTGTACCAAGAGAAGAAGTACCCGCACGGGGACATTTTTTTGTAGTAGCAAAGCCTGCTACACGTATGATCAATCAGCTTCTAAATATGGTAGAGAAACACCTTGAGAAATTCTCCCAGTTCGATATCTCGAAATATCAATTGGTTGGTGCTGTCACAGATACCGGTGCATAGTCTTGAATATCTATGGACCCGTAGAAGAATGTGATTTCCCAGCATGCACTTTTAACTCTTTTTTTTATTCAGTTTGATCTAAGATGCTCTTCGTATATGCTATCATGTTGAAGATCTTTCATCACTCTTCTAGGACCGCGATATCAATGGCCAACATTTCTATCTTCAGGTCTGCTCTCCTTTAAAAAGTTGCTCGGAATAAGTTGGCATACAGTGGCTGATGGCTATATGTTGACAGCAGGGGTCGCTGACTCTAGGATCTGCACCAGGACCCAATACTGCTGGACAGTACTTCACAGGGGGTGGGAAGGGTGGGCTGCTTCACTTTCTTTCGTGTTTGTTCTGTCTTTGCTAATGTGTACATATAATTTTGTTCATCTTTGTTTTGTTTTTGGTGCA
>JAOBRC010522454.1:0-11417 GCA_027575255.1 Scolionema suvaense | reverse complement strand
GTACTTTTCCAGTATATTTTTTTATTCCAGTAGTTTTCCAGGATTTCCAGGTTTTCCAGTAGCAGTGGCCACCCTGTGGAAACATGAAAAAGATGAAGTTTACGATGATAATTACATGTAATCTAATATATATTTCATTGATCCATAAATTTCATATGTAAGAAAAAAGAAGAATTTCACTCATAAAAATGTAATAGACACCCCACTCTTTTAAACGCCGCCCTCAAATAGACGCCCCCTAAAAAGTCCAAAAATTTAATGAAAACCCCGGGTGTTTAATCAAAGCAATACGGTACCTATGCCCCTTTCTTGGCTTCCCGCTGCATCATGAAAAATGGCAAGACCCCCCTATCTCCCTGGCGTGATGTAATTATTGAATATCTCCCTATTTATTGTTTGAACTGGTCAAAAATTGAGGTTTCTGACGAATACAATCTGCAATTCCCAATAAGTCGGTTATATCATCAATATCTACGAGGGAGCAGGAGTTCAAGACTCCCCATGAAAATTCGCCCCGTCAATTCAGTCATAGCTAATTGTTGACTTGAACCGGTATAGACACTTCCCGATATATCCCAGTATGCATCAATTGTCAACACTAGCCTCGACCTTGTGTAAAGGTCTAATGGCAACGAGTGTTCAATGGACGCAAAAATTACTCATTTACGATGCAAAGGTCGCGCGAAATGGACAAAAGAGTTATTTTGTAAGTTAATGATCACTTTTGCAGTACATGAAACTGAGGCTCGTGTTGATATGATTGACACATCGCATAACTCAGGAAGTGTCTATAAGTTTAATCATGCGCATGTAAGCAAGATCCCAGCAAGATCACTATGTCAAAATTTTTAATCCTATTCTACAAGAGCTTTTTTTATGTATGACCACTAATTTGAGAGTTCTGTATCAGCTCTTTCTGGAAAACTTTGATTGGTATTTCTACGGCAAATTGTTGTCTGCTGACAGAGCCTTTTCTGAGGCATGTATCTTTGCCCATCATAATTTGTCATGGGACAATTTATGATTTCCTCCACTTGCTCCTGACAACAACTCAATATCTCCTTAACGACAAGAGGTTTGACAAATAAATCTAGCCAAAAAAGAGCTGAAGTAAATTTAATTCTCAGGTTTTGAACAGCAGGCCTTCAGCAGGCCTTCAGCGAGCCTCAAATATTGATAATTTAAAAAAGATTTCTCTATGCAGAGTCAAGGGTAGAATAGGGTAAATAACTCGCCCAAAATTTAACTTGTCGAGTCGATTTGAAAGTGTAGAAACTGCAGCAAACAAATACCATTCGTGAAGGCAATTTTGAACAGTATGGTGCGTTGACATGTCATTGGGACTGATTTCATCACGATTCATAACCAAGTCAGCAATGGTGAAAGTGGGACATGTGAAGTGTCCCGTTTGGAGATGGGTCCTGTCTTACATGGGGCCAGAGTAGAATGACGATAGTCCGACGCAATCGGTCGCCGAAAAGTTACAGGGTGCTTCAGACAAAAAGCGTGTAAGCCATGTAGAAGAAAAGTCATGCTCGTGAATATCCAAACCATTCAGTGAACCGTTCAGGCTGTTTTCACTCAAATTCAACAGGTGAGCCCCTACGGCACGCCTAAGGTGAACCTATATTCAGAACGTGCCTTATCGGACAAAGCAATGTCGGACAAAATTATTCGTCGGACAAAATGTTTTGTCACCCCCTGAAACTTCTTTTACTTTCGCATCATCGTAAGGTTGCTATCGGGGATTTGACTCTTTTTGTGCACAGCTTAATGGCACTTTTATGTTTTGGGGTGAAATGATTTTGTTGGCCAAAACTTTTGATCAGCAGAAAGTAACAAATTTCAAAACAGTAGATGAAGACCTAAATCATAAACAGGAAAACAAATTTTAGGAAGGCAAATTTGAATTTTTTGTAGACAAAATTTGTCGGAAAAAAATTTTCGTCAGACTAAACTATTTTTCGGACAAAATATTCATCACCTTCAAAAAAATTTGTCACTTTCGTCTGACATTGTTTTGTCCAATAAGGTATATGTACATCTTTCGGGCTCAAAGGGTTAAACCCTGTCGGTTCACAAACTCTTTGAGCTTCTTACCTAATGTGAAAGAAGCCTAAGCAGATACCAGCCCACTTTTAAAAAATCAAAATCTACGTTCTATCAACCAATATTCTTTGTTTAGTGGAGTGAACAAACATTGGAAAAGAGGAACTACTGTAATTATCTGAATGAGGGCCGGGGCGCTCATTTAATGTTCTACCTTTCGGAGGGGGCTTACTCGAGGAAGCGCTCATTCAGGTAGGGGCGCTCATTGCAAAAGATGGAAAGTGGGCACTGGTAGTGAACATTTTCCAGGCAAAACAAAATGCGAAAGTAAAGAACTCTGGCTAAAGCTATGTGTCGATATCCTCTAGTTCATTCTCATTCCGTTTTAGTAAACTCCCCGGTTATACGAAGCATTGTCATTGCTCGTCATTGTTAATAAGTATCTCAATGAGCCCCTATGCACATCATACATTACAAATTTCCAAATGAGCGCCCCTTTCCTGGTTTGAGGGGGGTGCTTATTTAAGCCGGGGCGCTCATTATATTTCCCAGCTGTCAAGAAGGGCGCTAATTTTAGGGGGGCGCTCATTTTAGCTGGGGCACTCGTTCAGATAATTACGGTCTTGGTTATCATCAGGATGCACATCATGCGGAGATGTTGCTACAATCCAGATAGAAGGGAAAGTATGCCTTAAAAAGTACCATTTTCTCCCGCATTCCACTGTTTTTCGTCAATGACGATATATTTCAAGCAAGAGACACACTTCCTAGCATCTAAAAAGATTTTTAATCAACAAAATTCATTTTCCCGACCACAGAAGCCCTTCGAAAGTTTGGGAAATCTTTGAGAAATCGTGAGGAAATTCTTGCGCAATTTTGCAATTTACAATAAGCCGCTTATAGAGCATTGCTTACACAAAAAAAACGTGTATTCCGCGTATGTGTCAGGTACGGAAGACAGAAAAACAAACGTAACCCCACATTGACAAGAAGTAAGCCTTAGGCAATACAGAACACCTATTAGGACCATATACCAGGATTCAATAGCTTATCTTGATATTATCGGAGCAGATAGAATCGCCTCTGCACACTGGTGTTGTAACCAGGAAGATCAGCTTGCACCAGTTACAACTTTGGGACCGTCACTAGTTCGAAAAGCAGGTTTGTTACTGCAGATCGGAAGAAATCCATTCCATAATCTGGAAATACTCCGCTGTAAAATGGGTATACTCAAGCCCCTGGTGAATAAAAATCACCAATCGTAAGTCAGAGCAACATAATGGAACATTCAAATTTACTTAAATGACTGACCTGCTAAGTTATAGAAATGCAAAATGCCTAGATGCTGTCAACAGTCCAATTAAACCCAAGAGATAGCACTTCCACAGAGAACAGAAAACCTATCACAACAAACACAGAACAATCATCAAAACGTGGCTTGCTAAAAACATTTATGAGAAATGAATGACAATTTTATGAGAAGCAGCTCTTTTGAATACTTTTTATGCTATTTATGAGAATTTATGAGGATTTTCATTTTTTATGAGATTTTATGAGTTTTTATGAGGCCTGGCCACCCTGTCTCACTGACACATGGACAAGAGCAGAATTGAGGACAGGTTCACGCAGCTTTGTGTTGGTAAGTTCTTCACTATCCTCCCCTTCTTCTGTGGCACCACTTCTCTCACTGTTGTCTTCTTCTTCAGAACATCTGCTTGCTTGTTCTTCTGTCCTACTTCTTAAGCCTTGTATATCTTCTTCTGCTTCTTCCTCTTCTGATCCAACTATTTTCCAGTTATCCATATCTGGTGAATCATCTCTGACAACCACTCCTTCCCACTCTGAAACATCATCCATACAGGCAGGACATTTAGATTGTGCATCAAAATCTATGTGGAAATGAACAGGATGTTGTTCTTGAGATTGACCAGGGCCTTGATGAGATTGGACTAAGTCGACAGGAGCATCAAAAGATTCAGAAGAAGTAGCAATAGGAAGATCACACAAATCTTTGCATCGCAAATCAGCAGGATTATAGCCAAAGTTTTCTTCTTCATCAGAATTGAAGTCAGTGTTGAAGGGATCTTGCTTCGGCATATTTTTGGCTTGAGAGCGAGTACGAACATTTTTTGACTTCGGCTTACAATGAAGGTCAGCTCAAGATTTTTGACTACTTTGGGAATGACATCACCCAGAGTTCTTTGCTTTTGGCACGTGGTGACAGTCGAAAATTTAAAGAAACATTATCTCAAAATGCAAGTCAGCAAATATGACCTTTCTTTCTGGCCTAATTTGCTTCTTGTCTCTTGAAAGTTTTATTTTCGATGGCAGTGATGGGAGAGGTAATAGCCAAAGTAAACTGATATCTGGTACATGTCATGGCAGTGTCTTCTTCTTAGGTGTCATATATTCATATATCTAGATGAATTATACTCTGAACCTAAGATTTGGTAATAACTGAGACTAACTTATCTCTTTCCAGCTTATGTTGAACACTGAAATCTGAAGGCCCAACAGGTTTCCAAGTACCAAAACCTCGAACAACGTAGTTCGCTGTCTTGGAACTAATTCCCCTACTTATTCCAACGCCAGTTATCAATATCCCCTTCTTCATCAGAATCGCATGTTCCGTACTTCCTACCTGCTTGCATGAAAATTTTGCGGCATGATAATGTCACAAAAAAAGGCATTTTCAGCTCAATCAGGAAAAATTGTGTTTGGGGCCAAGAAATCGAAATGCACCAAAAAATCTAGATTTTAAACCGTAAAACGTTTTCTTTGTTTAAATTTAGTCGAAAACAAGTGAAAAATACCCTACTTTGGAACCAGCAAGTCATTGCTGTTTTCATTTCATCAGTGAAATTTGTATTTTAGCCTTAACCAAGAAATTAAAATGACACCGTAAGCTTGCAATTTTGCCTGAACCACAAAATTGACCAAAATGACCGCAAAATTAAAATGTACGTGAAATTTTCATGCAGTAACATGCGATGATGAATAAATTGTAATGTAGTTGACAGATTTTGTAACACGTCTTATATCTGTTCAGAGGACTTGAATCAGATGGAGTAATGTCACAAAAGATGTAACAAGATTTCGAAAGTTGATGGTATAAAATCGGGCAGTATGGACAAGGCATCTGCAGTTCCAATGGCTAACGCAATTACTACAAAGTGGTATGGAAAGCAACACACAAATCACAACCATAGCATGTCGACATCCACTGGTTGGTAGAAAAATGTTGTCCCTTCAAATCAAGCAAAAAGAAATAAGTTTGCTACCAACCTTCGTAACACACAAAACAATTCCAAAGAAATTGAAGAAAATTATGTATGTTTGTGGTTGTGGTTGTCTGTAAGCGACGACTTGCAAGTCAAATCTATCAATATTACCTCCCTAGCCCCTCATGAAATTATTTTACTTTCATTTCCTGATAGATTGGTGTCGGCAAGTGGCTGTAGAGGTTTCTTGTTCATTCTTATTCTTGTCTTAACATACGGGAGACTACCAAGAAAAGATCAACCCCTTCCCTAGGAATAACTGGAAGTCACGCTTTAAACCGAATGTGGCTTCGAATGCGCACACTTGGGCTAGCCAGCCTAACCATAACATACTTGGGCAGCCCAAGTTTGCACGTAACATAAATGGGCCAGATGCGCGAATGGGCTGGAACAGGCACATAGCAATCAATACTACAATAACTCATGTCTGTGAGTCAGCAAATCACCACAGTATGAACTTGGGCATTCATGATTTAGGGTGGAAGTGAATCGCAAGGTATTTAACAGAAAACAGAGAGAACCGAAAACAAGTCACCATGTGCAGTTCTGCACATCGCTTCTTAATTTAGTTCAATGTTTGATAAACATATCGAGACTCAGTCTTAGTCATGGCAGAAGCATACCTCCCAGACAAACTGTTCATTCTTGAAATACTTTTTCACCATTCTTGTATTTTTTGTTGTGAGTTTTTTTTATCCGAGGTTGGAAAGCAGTGCATAGTTGAATCACGCGTTCAAGATTGACCAGTACTAAAACTAAAGTTGTATCAGTTGCCAACTTTAAACAGGAAAGAACTGTGGGGATAAAATGAAAATGATTTTCAAAACAGAGAAGGATGACAACCTTCCTTGGGTTCTCCCTCCTAGCAAGCTTCACTAATGTACATTTTATATTGAACAATTGGTTGTTAGAATTAAAGGATTAGAAAGGGTGTGGTCTGCTGAGAGGTAGTGTGAGGAAATCATGTCATGCCGGAGAGGGACATACAAGTCTCCTAGGAGATAACAATTTTTTGTAGCCTTTTTTGGCCAAAATGTGTTCTAGTTATATATTCAAATGCATACTTTGTTCAATACTAAGGCCCATGTATGAAACGTACATGTTCATTCGTGTTTGGGTTATGAGTCTAACAAGTTGCCATTCGTCAGGTGGAAGGCAATATAGTAATTCACTTTCGCTGTTTGTTTCGATAGCCCAGCAGTGCTCTTGGAGAAAAGTTTATTTTCATAGTGTGTTTCAATGGTATAGTAATCAGCATATCAGTACTATTGGGTGAGAGAAATGCCTATGTTGCTGGGTTGCTGGTATACAGTCCTTTTCTGAACGCTTTGCCGTCGTATCATTTTAGTTTCGCTTCGTTAGGATTATTTTCATGATTAAATTTTATGAATGTTGAGCCCCATGAAGGTATCTTTTCACCAAAAGAGATGATGACAATGGTGATTTTACTGCAAGTGTACGCATAGTTTTCAACTGATTTTCATCCACGAGAACTTCCCCGCTGAAGTGGCAGTTTTCGTTTTATTGTCTACTAACCGCACTACTGAATGCTGCCCTCTCGTTAGATCAAATCAGGTAGAAAATGGTGATGTTAAAATTTTTACTTAAAGTCATTTACATGACGTCTAAGGTTCTATTTAATTTCGACTAAAAGTACTGCTCTCTGCAGCACGTTCGTTAGCAGGAGATGAGCAGTACAGGGTGTGCCTAATATTTCATCTAAGCTCATTAGCATAATTGACTGCTAAGGTCGACCTAATTTCGACTAAAAGAACTGCTTGATATTGCCCTGCTCTTAGTTTAACTCAAGCAGAACAGGGTGTGCCTAAAATTTCATCAAAGCTCATTAGCATAATGTGATTGCTTTAATTCAACGTAAGTGAGTCTAATTCAACTTTTAAGAACTAGATTTGATTTCGATCTAATTTCAACTAAAATTTCCGAATGGGCTGCTGTTTAACCCTATTTAGGAGGGGGTATATTTAGCTACCTACCCCTCTGAAATTTTTCGATAACTTTTGAATAGCTATACATATGCATCTAATTCTTGATCACTTTTAACATTTATTCCTCATGCACATTGTGTCCAAATTTGAGCATGTTTAGATTAGTGGTTCAAAAGTTATCAAAGATTTCTCGGAGTAGTCTGACACTGCTCCATTGAATTTGAGCAGGCTTGCACAGCATGCTGATGGTACGCTTCCTTCCTAGTCACTGTGAAGGAAACTGAGCAAAGACAGTAAATCCAGTGGATGTTTTCTGGAAAGTTGAATGCCAAAGGATTACCCATGCAAAAGTTCATGTTATTTGGGCTTCCCTTACTATCGGACCCCCCTAAATAGGGTTAGTAAAATGAAGCTGCATCGCTTTATTTTGTTTCGGATTTTCACCTTCGTGCAAAATTTTAGAAAAGTACGCTGAGTGGATACCCTGGACAATGTGGGCAGCCAACGGAGAGAAACACGGACAGATCTCATTTCAATAGGATATTTCTGCTGAAGCTGAAGTACAAAAAACGAAACTCTTGCCTCAAAAGAATCTGGAAAACCAAAGTACATTCTGCTTGTGTAGCCTATGGCTGTTTAATAGGTGCATATGTCGTCACAAGACAGTCAATCAATTTCATAACATATTTTGCTACAGACAGTCAAAGAACAAGAATAATACTTCTCACACAATACATACCATCCATAAAATTGCCCGGGTAATCTGTTGGCAGGGTCGTTATAGGTTTCTCATGTCCAATAATAGATTTAAGCACGGTGTCCAATGCCTGACGGCCATACTGAATAAAAAGATTGCAGTTTCAGAAATGCAGAGCCCATTGTTCTCGTAAAAACACAACATACATAACAAAAACTATCATACTTGTTGCTGTAACAACAACATTGCATGCATCAACCCCACAAAATTTGTGCTGAAAAATCGTCCCACTTCTTAAGTAAAATCATTGTCCTACTCTAGTAGGGATATACGTCCTATGCAGCAGGTGCTGTTGTGGTGAATCAAAATATGGAGAGATTTCTATCCTAATAATCTAGTCACCACTGGAAGGTCATTACTGTAATGCTTCAACTAAATGCCCCCTTTAAACAAAGCCCCCCTTTTCAGGAGAATTTTCAATAAATCCCCTCCTGGAGTAGACTCTACAGGGGTGTTTATTAGAGATACACTAATTAACACATGTAAAACAACTGCCACTTGACTACTATAATTATTCCTTCAGATTGGTGCCTTTTATTTCGTAGAAGAGCAAGTCGCATATCATAATGCTTCAACTAAACGCCTGGAGCGTTTTACTAAATTTTTGGATTTTTTAGGGAGGCGTCTCTTCGAGGGGGACATTTCTATGAAATTTTTCTTTTTTTCTTACGTATAAACTGTAAATATCAACGTAAACATCATCTTTTTCATGTTTCCATATACTTACAAGAAATAAAAGCCCCCAAAATGGAGTAATAGTGTAGTGATGGTAGAAGTTTTACATGTGTTAGTTAGTGCATCTCTAATAAACGCCCCCTCCAGAGGGGAGCGTCCACTCGAGGGGGGGCCTTTACTGAAAAATCTCCTGAAAAAGAGGGGAGATTATTTGACGGGGGCATTTAAAAGAAGGGAGGCTTTTAATCGAAGCATTACGGTAATTAGTGGACTCCTGCAAACTTAACTGAGAATCTCAGTGCCAGATCAAAGAAGAGAATAACATGTAAGCTATAGGATTTGTACCACAAATGACAAAAATGCCATGATGAGTTCTTCAAACATTATGAAAAAACCCTAAAACAGCCATTATCGACATAACTTGCCACCCACATGCTGAACAACATATTCCCAAGATATGAAACATGGGTCATAACATATGCTTTGTTGCCCCTAGGATCCATGCCAAAAATGAAAAGATTAACACTTGTTGACAAATTTGGAAAATAGCCATTTTCTGCCGTAAATTGCCACCCGCAAGCCTAACGAGATTTTCCTAAGACGATGTATGCGGAGAGGTTCCTATAAATCACACCAAAGCTGAAAAAACGGACGAACCGTACATGATATATGGAAAAAAAACCTGAAAACAACCATTTTTGGGCATAAATTGCTATCTGCAAGCCAAACGAGATTGTCAGGAGGCACGGGCGCATGGTTCAAAACATGCATAGAGTAGCCCCTAATATCCACACCAAAAATGACAAGAATTGGAGGAACAGTTTTTGATATCTTAGGATCAAAAACCATGAAAAAAGCCATTTTTGGAATAACTTGCCACCTGCAAGCCAAACGAGATTGTCCCGAGACATGGGAAATGGTTCATAACATGCATGCAGTTGCCCAAAATATTCACACCAAATACAACCATAAACGGACTAACTGATGACATTCGTTGCAGAAACCCTGAAAATTTTTGGATCTAAATTGCCACCTGCAAGCCAAACGAGAATGATTTTTCACTGCGGCCTATGGCTGAAGTGCAATGTGAGAAGCCCCTGCGCAGTCTGATCAGTGCCGCTCAGTTCTGATACTGTGAGGACGTGTTCAGCGTAAACAGAAGATTTAGCGATTAGAGCGTAGCTTTCTTGTTTCGTCATTTGGAAGAATGGATAATATTGATGCTACTGAAGAAACTTTACTACATGATGATTCTGAGGATGACAATGACGTAAATTCTGGTGGAAAGAACGAAGTGCAAGCATCTGCAAGTAACGCGGATTTTGCCTCTCTACAAGAATCTACATTGTCTCTCATGAGCGCTTTAACATCGATTGCATGACCTAGTCGTACGGAAAAGAGCAGGACATCTCTCCTAACAAGAAACAGCGACAACGCTGAAAGCTCTGCTCCAGCCTTGTCTAGCCCACATTCATCCGAACACCAGAGGAAAATCAATGAGACGATGATTCTACTGAGTTGTACAAAAAGTTGGTTGACGCTGCGAGCCGCAAGCGCAAAAATCCGGGGAGTAAAAATGACAACATTGACCCCGAGAGTGAAGGCGACACAGCTAAATCAGACTCTATGGCAGAAATTTCAAATGAAATATCCAGACATCTGGATTTAGCATCAGCCGCAGGACCAGATATTGCACCTGATTTGGCTCCATTTGCCAAGAAACACTACTCCACTCCTTTGCCAAAGGAGAAAGTAGAATTGCTGCAGAAAAACAACCCTGTTCTTGGAAACTGTGAAAAAACTATTAGCACTGCTACAAAACCCAGAAATTTGTTCTAAGCTGGGTCGATATCCTAAGCACATGGACTTGCAATTCATTAACATTCAGCAAAGCCTGGTTCCTGTTGGTGCGATTCTGATGACGCATGTGAATTCATTGGTGCGTGGTGATCAAGCTGGTTCATCAAACTCTGGCGCCACCTCACCGAACACATTGAAAGCCCTATTGAATGCCGTTGCTTCATTGGGACATGCAAACCACTTTCTATGAGTCGTTGAGATGTGCTTCGGCTGAAGCAAAATAGAGAAAACTCTCTATTGTGTTCAACACAACAGGAGGTCGTAACACACCTATTTGGCGACGACCTGCGTCATTCCATGAATTATCTTGACCAAACAAATAAAATTTCGTCCCAAGAAAACGAACGTGCTAGAGGATCTTTCACGAAAGGTAAACAACCAGTGAACACCTTCAAACACCGGCTTCTTGATGAAAGTACTCGTCAGAATTTTTGGAAGCGATTCAACTACAAAAGTAGTCACAAGAAACCACAGAACCAAACCGAGCAGTTCTAGAGAAACGTAGATGTCTACAACACAAGCTTCTCCGAACATCCGTTACTATCGCCTGCAAATCCATGGCGCGCCATCGCACGTGAAAAGTTTATCAATGTACGCCCAAAAAAAGTTTTTTTTGAGATTCCTTGCAAATCTCACGAATGTCCTATTGCAGATGTGCCTCCCTTATCTGCTAAAGATCAAGCCATTCGCTTGCATTCCTCGCTGCTTCCGCATTGTGCTCTGCAGGGATTTTAAAGGTTAAGGAAAATGAGACTAGTCTCAAACTCACCTTATACACATTGCATATGTATTTGCAACCAGTATCAAACTCAATTTGAAACCATCCCAGCGAGACATGATACAGGTTCC
>JAOBRC010522343.1:0-11418 GCA_027575255.1 Scolionema suvaense | reverse complement strand
GTCATTTGGGCTTCCCGATCGGGAGATAGGTGGGGAAGGTAAATATACCTCCCCCCTAAATGGGGGTTAGCCAGACCCCCCCCCCCCTAAATAGTGTTAAGATAGAAAGAATTGGCCAAAAGATTGATTGGAAGGGGGGGGGGGGAGAGGGAAGGTCGAAATCGGGTACGTTGGATTGCATTTCTATCTTCTAGCTAAAGCTGAAAATCTAGCGCGCTCAAACTAAGTTTTGTGTCTGATTCGTGTTTTACAGCGTGCTGTTATTGATGGATTGTCTGAAGTTTATCGTATAGCTGTAATGAAATCTGGGCAAATAAAATGCGAAAGGTTGTTGATAAAAGGTGATGTTCAATGCCTGCATGTAAAGCAAAGTTCGAAGTTTGTGCAGAATGGATGCTTTTGTTGCCATGCCAACCCGATTTAGCCTTGGCTTTACGTTCTTGTTTCCGCAATCAACAGCTTATGTTCGGTGCTAATTTTAACCTGGCACTTGCTCACCTAAGTTGATATGTTCAATGGCTACATTAGTGTTGTGAAAAGTGTGACCACAATCAAATGTACGAAAGAAGGGTCTAGTGCCCGGTCTGTACCAGTTCATTGCCATTTAGTGTCTGTTTCGTTTATTATTTTTTTTCTTCAGCAGAGCAGTTTTTCGAAGGCCTGATGCAGGCTTAGCTCGGATAGATTTATCAACATGGGATCCACTTTTGAGCTGTCAAGCGCCCTGTTTTATTATTCCAGTTGAACCTTAAGGGAAGAAAATATTTGCGGACTTTGTGTTTGCGATTTTGGCCTTTTCTCGCCTATATTTCTTCCGCAAAACAGCTGCTAGTAGTTGGCTAATCGCAAATATTTCCGCAAAACTTTTACATAGAGCCAATCGAAAACATTTATTCCGCAAAAGTGATTCAAAAGCTTTCAATCGCAATTTTTAAGTCTGAATCCCAAAAATGAATTCCGCAGAAATCTTCTTTCCATCAGGTATGTGCAGGTCATAAGTGTGCAAATCGTTTAGGAGACTGCCTCCCTCTCAAAATGTGACGCTGTTGCAAACCATGAAGTTAGTGGAGGTATGCTATTGTTTGCGGGTGATTCCTAAGTTGGTAACAATTTGTATTATTTTGTTATTCAGATTTCGAAATTAGTGAAGAGGACGAGGACGAAGATTAAATGCTGCTGAAAACAGGATCCTGCTTCGCTGCTGAAATTTCTTCTCCTGCTCCATGTCGTGAATAGATTATGCCTGTATAAATATTTTTCCGATTTACTTGAAATAGTAATCTACTGTTGTAATCTTTGCATATTTTATATTTTGTCGAAGGCGCTTGTTTTGCTTATGTGCAAAAGGTGTCGCAAATGTGCTGGGAACATTTTTGTTCGTGCAGTATGAAAATGACAGGAAAAACACACCAATATTCCCAACTATGAGTCACGTCACCGTGAAATTAGTTTATTGACGTCGAAATATCAAACAAGCACCAGCAAAGATCGGACGAACATTGATATAGGTTAAAAAAATTTAGAAACAGACGTATGCAGCATGTCAAGATAAATACAATAGATGCATATCTACTAGTTAGGGACAATTCTGTTGCACCACACATCGATTCGTGTCATCAAATTCAATACGAACAGTCCACTTCTAAATGAAAAGCCAACAAATTTCACAACATGCAGTAAGTAATACCACGAAAAACAAAATGAGATTTTAATTTTTCAGGAAAATATGCGTACACAAGAGGAGGGTTTATACGGGGATGCACGCTACTAAGCAATACGAGGCTCAAATCTTTCAAAACGTTAAGCAAAAGGTCGGCCTGGATAAGTCCGGAAAATAAAAATGTAGGAAATAAAGAAAGCCGAATCAAACAAATGGGAAAAGCAAAGATGTCCTGATTGAAGCTTGAAGTCTGAAACTCGACTAAAGAAAAATCACCTAATGATTAAAACCCGACAAGCCGCTCTATGATGAACACGTAACAGGCGCGAGGAACTCGTTGGACCAGCGTAGTCCCATTCATATTAAAAAACGGAACACACTGAACTATTAAGCAGGAGTGAAAATTGAGAGTGTCCTCCTCGTTTTATTTTTGATGTGAATATCTGCTGCTTCCAGAAACGTTAGAGGACGATGCAATAGTCTCCGGACTCGTAAACAATGAGGCTCGGAATGAAGGGGGAGGCAGACTTAGTATTTTTGTCGGAACTGTTTATCAGAGAGTGATATAACTTTGCCCTAACTAGAAGCATTGCATAATGCACAATGGGGCTGTAGGTCAAGGGGGAAATAGGGTGTGGTCTATGACGTTATAAGAGATGTGACCTTACCTGAGCGTGCAATTTAGAGCGCTTCCAAAATATCTAATCCATAGTACTTTTCCTCAATAAACCCATGCTGATAAGAGCATCATATGAACAGTAATGTTGAGTGCGTTCTATTAATATCCGATTTATAAAATTAGGATCAAGATGTTTTTGAAATAGGATCCAAAACGTGATTTTCACTGGGAACAAAAGGGATAAAATTTTGGAGATTCTTTTTTCAATCATACAATGCCAAGGAAGATAAGATGTTACAAATTCTCACAATTTCAGAAATACCGAAGGGAGCAGGGGCTGTCTCACCACCTTTGTTAGGTTGAATAGGGTTAAATACTATGAAAAGCGAAGTATATCCAGAGGATGCCCCTAAAACTTCACCACCCGAATAAAACAGTGCCTCAATTCTACCATCCGGATTTCCGGCTCCTTCCGGAAAACTTCCATCCCTGCTTAAGGGAAAGAAACAGCGGAATTCGCAGTTCTTGGGTAAATTAATCAAATTCCGCTCCTTACCTCCAAACATGCTGAACCGCAAAATTGTCCAACATAAAACAGCCAAAACTAATTTGAAAAGAAAATTTATAACGTTCCGACAACGTAAAAAAATACATTTCCATCAATTACTTCTGAACTAATAAGTTCGGTGGTCATTTTTGGTGATTAGTGTAGCACACCTAAGCGTTACTATTATTATTTTTCTCGAATAAGATGTCTTAACAAGACTGCTTAAAATTTATTTCCGTGAAGTTCTTTGTTAGCCCTCCATCGGTAAATATCCCGTAAAAATTAACCGCGAATTTTTCTTCCCTTAAAGCAGGAAATAACAGAATCTCTGTCCGTCAATTCCAAACAAACAAGAAGCCTTGCGGCGTGAAGATTCGTGCTTCAGCTTATAATGCCTATAAGTGTGCAAAAACCCTCACCTCTGCCATGGTAGACATACGAACGGGCAGGTGTAAGTCCGTAAGAAATTTTACAAGGGGAACGTGATAAAAGCATTTGGTGAATTGCGTTGTCAGTTGAATGGCAGAAACAGTGGCGCGAGCGGTAAAGCAAGTCGCTAGACAATTAGAATGAGCAATTGAGTGAATGACACGCGAAAGGGGACTGGACGAAACGCCACGAATGCCCTTATCACAAATTTTGGGAGATGTAGTGGAAGCTTGTTAGCATACATGAAGGCCGTTTGCATACATTCAGAAGAGTTTTCCACGAAAAAGTACAAGACTATCAAGTTTGGGGGGGGGCTGCATTGGAACAGTTTTCTAATGAAGAAGTGCTCGGTTCGAAAAAGTAAATGGATTTAAGGAAATACTCTGAGTGACCATTAATTGGTTACAAAAAGCTGGTCCCACTGAAGCATACCATTAATGACTCAAGTAAGCGCCCTCCCTAGAAGTGAAAATATTGAACAAGCGCTCACCCTTAAATCTTCAGAAACCAACGCTAATTCGAATTTTCGACTAGAAAGCATAATTGAAAGGCAGCTTAGCAAGAAATGTTGAACACATACAACAGTTCATTTTAGCTTTCATTCTTACTTTCATCGTTTTTCAAATTACTACGATCATGGACAAAAGTTTTTGAGATGTTATGTTTTCCTACCTGGATGGTGGTTTTGTTACTTTTAAGTTGAGAAAATGTAGTCTTGGTATAGTGAGTGAATGACATTTGTATCCTATTCATAACTTTGCATACGGTATAGCAGTACTTTGCTGGACTCCCTCTTCTCACCACTTGTCCCCCTCTTCACAAGACAATGTTGGGTCTCAAATTTTGCTTATCGGTATTTGACGCGATGGACACAACAGAAAAACGCACTGAAATCAACATTGAACTAGGGGGAGTGGGCTGCCTGTCATTTTTGTCTCAATACTTTTGTCCATGCTGCTTTTTTAAATAAGCGCCCACCTTAAAGCTCCAAAAATTAAATAAGCGCCTGGGCGCTGATTCGAGGTATTACGGTACTTCATTTAACGGTGATGACACTTCACTCTGTAAAAATGGCCCAATACACATTTTCAACAGAGAAATCAAACCTTGTCCCTTTAACCGTACTAGACCCGGGGGATTATTGCTCCGGAACCGCTGAAGCAAGTCATGAAACTTGGTGGCTTTGTCGGAAATTTGTATGAGAGTATATCGGCCGCTAAGAAAATGTTCACGGTACCTGCTGCGCGCTAACGTCTGCATTTTTCTTCACGGCATTATGGTAGAATCGTATATGATGGCATCATTTTTCGGGCATAATCGTGCATTTTACCTACATTTATCCCTTTTTTCTGTGTTATCAACCCTATTTACAAGTCCCCCAACGTTGTAGATGTCTGAGGACTTGTCATGATCCATTTTCAGAAGAATTTTGAAATTTCGGAAATTTTCTGAGCCGAGACAGGTGTGGGTTTGGGAGTTTTAATGATGGAAATGACCAGTAAGAAAGAAGCTAAAGCAAAATGGAAGGCAATTTCTTCACTTCTAGTACGTCGAACTGAAACAAAACGTTTACAAATAATCGTAATACTACAAAACAGAAAGAAATTGATAATGTTCACACTATAATTAAAGTTCGATAGTGTGGTTTTATTTTATGTTCTGCCATAGCATAAGTGATAATACTAGATCTGAAGTAAAAATATTGGCTAATTCATTCTTGAAAGATCACTGTTCTTGTGCTTCAGTTGTTTCTCGCTAATCTTCGCGGAGATAAGTTTCGAACGAATAGATTTGTGTCTGTTGCTCACTAATCTTCGCGGAGATTTCCTTCTTTCGACTGAATAGATTTGTGGAATTACTGGTACCACATTATGCAAAAAACTGAACCAGGCATTATTGAGCCGTACTAAAACGAAATCCGCAACTAAACAGCTAACATCATTTTGCTCAGAATAATAAGTACAAAAAACAAAGCAGATAAATTCATGCGATTACCTTTCAAAGAACGTAGTTCGTTCATAGCATAGCATACAACAAACCTTGAAATGCAAAACAGAATACCAGTGCAATAGACAACATTATTATACATGTATACAGTCATAACACTTCAGTTTGAAGTCGGGCCTGTCCGTACACTACAGTATGAAATGGAATAATTTCCGGCAAACAGCCCTGGTACTCAGAAGGTTACCAAACTCAACACGCATGCAGAGAGTATCAGAAACTATGTTCCCGAGAGTTCTGCAGTACACAATATGAAGTAAATTTGTTTGGGCAATCAGAACAGTATTCCTCCTACTTAGGCTAAATATCTGAAATTATTCTGACCCCTAAGGGTCAGGATCTGATTGCATTTTCGAAATTAAAATTGAGGTAATTACACTTAAGTACCAGTAGTGTCACTAGGGCTAGATCTTCAGCATTTGAGTCACAGGCAGTAGGAAATCCAAGATACGCTAATAATGATGAACTATAGAATATAGTTATCCAGTATAACTTCAGATGCTGGTTACAAAGAAATATTAAAGTAAGCGACCTATATTGAATTTGTTCTTATGTTGAATACAACTGATCGTCCTCAAAATATTAACACTTACTTTCAGACACCTATCGGATTTGTCCCTTACACAAACATACAGCATATCCAGCAAAGACAGGCATAAAACATGAATGCAGGAGTAAGTCATATAAAGACAACACTTCGATAGAGCATAGCAGAAATCAGGGGAAACAAATGAAGTGACGCACGTAAGTCATAACATAAGAAAATAATGGTACCAAAAGAATTCTTGTACCGCACAGTGGACAATATCAAGAATATGAACAAAACCATACACTAATCATATAAGTGAACAAAAGCAGCGAAATAGTTCTCCATTGACTATGTCAGTGTTAATAAAAAATGTACGTACAAGCTTTTTTGCCGATAGTGAAGAGAAACGCAAGATCAAGTACTGGGGCGCATGGTAATACGAAAAGTTGCGTATACTACGTTACTATATAACTGGTGAAACGTCTGAGACCTTCATACTGGAAGCATTATACGTAACATGAAATTTGTCAACGTCTAAAAGTTTGTTTTCCATATCATGAGATGAACAGCAGCTATTGATGTCAAAAGCATCATCTACAAGTTTGCATAATTGGATTACATTGGAGTGGAAGCATATCAGAGAGAAGGTGGCGCTGGTGGGGGATGACTTAACGGACACTTTCGCAAAATATTGTGCTGCACATGCAGACAGCTTCACTCGCATGTTGCAACGCGAACAATACCCCAGCTTATCATTGGTCTCTTCAATTTTTTTAGAGCAGCTTGGACACACCACGTAACGCTTCACTGAAGACACCCCAACTAGAACAACATCATCTTCAACAGTGGTCATGTTAGACGGATCTGTTGGAGCAATGGAGGATACAAACGCATCAGCTGGTATAACAGAACATGGGAGATTTTTGGGAGTATTGATGTACCTCCCGTCTTCTCTAATTTTCAGACGAAAGCCTTTGAATACGTAGACTAAACCAGTCTCTACATCTGTACTGGTTGCATGTTCCCCCCAGAAAATGACACGCATAGAACCTGTAGGGTCTGCTATAAGACATTCCCTTTTCTTGAGATGGGCAGTGTCCGTAGACAAGACTTTCACGCTAGAGGCAGAGACAACTTGGCCTTTAACAGACACTATCTGATCTGCAGCGACCTGAGAGAGAGAACTGATGGGTACAATCGTGTCATAGTTGAGCGTTTTAGGTTCAAAGTCCAATTTTTTGACAACAACCAACTCTGAAGCATTGTTTAGAAGAATACTCTTGGTACCCATGCGTTTATCAACTCTGAATTTTTTCAGCTTCACAGGGCTCTTTTCGTGCTGCATTGTTTCCATTTCTGACTTTTTCGCAGCTGCAAAACAAACAGCTCGCACCACTGAGGACTGCAGTTGTAGCTGGCACTCAAAATATTTCATATTTGTGTCGCCACCAGTTTTAGTAGGTGATACATTATGAATGTAGCATTCCAGCTCTGTCTGGGTCAATGGATCTAAACAAGAACAAGTCTTATTGTGTAATACAATGGAGTATAAAACTATGTAAACACATACAGGAGATAATCCTGTGATTTAGGGGGGCAAATTGCGCAAGACATGAGATGTTACCTCTAAAAATACCAAGTCACCTTAAAACTTTATTTTCAAAGTACAGCAGGATCGTGAGCCAGCTAAATGATACACATATTGCTACCTTAGCAGCAGAAATTTTCACAGTTACTAATTTTCACAAGTCAAAAAAAAGTTGTTTGGGGTACTAATTTCCATGAATGTGTAATAAGACATTCGTGAATCCACATTAAATGATATCTTTGGGAAGCTTATTTACAGGTGAGGGTGTTAAAGTTATGCGAATGCGTGTACTTGAAACTTTTCAGTAAGGAATTAGCAAAGTTTTCGCAGATATTTAATTTCATGAAATCAACCAAAATTTGCGAAATTCACCTAAATTTCTAGGAGTTCATTGCAACAACAAAAAAAAAAATGTAAAAGCAGCTGAAAATCTTACAATTTTCCTTTCTGACACATAAGAACAGCAGGTGACAGGTGGATCCCCACACCAAGAAAAATATGCCACTCCTTATAATTCTTCAGAGATAAAAGCAAAGTATGCTTCACAACAATGGCTCCTATTGTTAATGTCGTCTTCATTTGAGCGGTGTATGCATGGGAAGCTGTGAAAGAATTTGAAAACTGTAGGTGCACGAATCAGCTAATCCCGCAAGACTAAGAACATAGTAACATTCCAGGCGGCGAAGTATGCAAAAAATGTATGCTTTTATGTTCTCTCCCTTGAAAATAGTCAAACTCTTGACAACATCAGATAGAAACTGGGGCCATGCGTAGTGTAGCAAGCTATTGTATGTTCAAACATAGACTGCTCTGTATAGCTTTAAGAATATGTGACTTGAGGGTTACTGTTCTACCCACCCCCCCCCCCCGCCCCCTTCTGATTTGACTTACTAGTGACTAAAGCATAAATACGAGGAGTTCCTGACACTTACCTATTTCACAGGAATCCATTGATTTCTGCATTTCTGCTCAGAACAGTTTCCCACACACCTGCAAAATGGAGAATAGTTCAGACATTTAATTTACCATGAAGAAGTAAATAAATATGATTCAGATCAGTAAATGAACAACATTTTTAAAAGTATGCATACACAAAAAGTGATGTTAAGTTGCAAATATGAATGAACTATGAAGCAAAATGAACCATAACACAACGCATAACAGAATCAAAGTTATCAACACGAAAACTTAATCATGACAGCATCGTGATCTGAAAAATACGTAGATTTGACATGTGCTTCAACATGAAACTGACTTGAAAAACTCTTCTTAACATAAACATGGTCAAGGAGAGAGCCTGAAAGAAATGTTGCATAAGGAACAATAAATTCATAATCAGCAAGAACATCAGTCATTAGGTCTGGATACTGATACTTGTCAATGTTGAAGTCACCCATGATAGCGTGTACCTCGATGTCTTGAGATATGAAGTGGCGCAAGATGTACCGGAAGTCAGCATGGCTTGAACTATTTTGCCTGTACAGCAGAAGTATGTTGATGTGATCAGAAAAAAATGTTCCTTTCTTCACAGATATCAATGATGCAGATGGTATGCAAGTATGGCTAATTAGTTGCACATGTGGCTTTGATACTCCGATGCAAAGGCTGCAGAATTTATTTGGTGCAATGTTATGAACAAGTTCGAAGTTGTTCAGAGTCTGGGTAATATTCTCTAAATCAGTTCCAATGTGTACTTGAGTCTCAGTAAGGAATAATATGTCACAGGAACACAACTGTACATCTGACACAATATCTCTGGCATGTCTTGGCAAGCTACGAGTATTTAGTAACGTGAAAGTTAATGATGCAGGCAACACAGGGCCGAAATTGCCTAGTGGTTTCAAACCAGAAAAGTTTCTCAGACGAGTGTATTCAGCAGTAACACGTGGATCTGCTCTGATTGCATTTCTGCAATTCTCAGGATTTCCTAAACAGGACACACCACTGGATGAAGTAGCACGGCTTAAAGCAACATAAACCTGACCATAATTGAATGTCCGCTGTTTACATAATTCAAAACTGAACGTCACATGACGAAAAGATAACCCCTGAACCTTGTGGACAGTACAAGCCCAAGCTAATACTAATGGAAACTGTGTCCTCTTAACAGACGGAGACGATGATTTCCATGAATTTATCTTTATTTCAGCTTCAATCTTATCCAAAGGGACGACTTGATTGCAAAATCCATAACGGTCATTTGACATACATTTGACACCAGCAAGAGGATCGATAAACTTAACATATATTTTGGACACATTACCTGCTACACATACTACATGATGAATAAGACCGGTTTGCCCATTAACAAGTCTATCTGAGAGGTCCAGGTTGCTGGTAAGCATGACCTTTGCTCCAAGTTTAAATCGGAATAGCCTAGAAAGACCACCACACTGACTTGCATTTCGAGAAAGAGCATGCTCAATGAGGGAGGGTGGTACACCAGCAGGAATTTGATCAATAGCTGGAACAGCATATAGGTCTCCATGAAGTTGCGTCAACATTTCTTCATTGTGATTTATAACAGGAGCATTTTCAGCATAAATTTGCAGACCACCATCGCAAACATCCTTATTAAACAAAGTAGCTAGAAATATCAAATCGGAAGCGGAAGGTTCACCAGTTCGAATGCGATTTAAAACTTGTGCAAAATATGGATCTCCCTGTTGCCGAACAATTTCCTTCAGTTCAACGAACTCAAAAAGATGCCACAGAGGATCAACATTCAAGATCATATCTTTATACTCAGCAAACACGGGACGGCCAGTGACAGGAGGGATTTGATACAAATCACCAAATACAATAACAGATTTCCCAGCAAAAGCATTGTCTGATGCACACCCAAAAATTTCAACAAGACGTTGATGAATGTGAAGGAGAAGTGTATTAGACACCATGGAGATTTCATCAATCAAAATGAGAGAAACATATTGAAGATTGACTCTAAGTTTGCATTTCATTCGATCGCTGAGCCTGGGCAGCTTTTGAAAAAAACCCACAGGAATATTGAGGGCTGAGTGGATCGTAGAAGCACTTACATTCAGAGCTGCAACACCAGTAGGAGCAAGGACCAGTACGTTTAATTTATCAGACTGGTTTTGATACATTAATATTTTCTCTGCAAATGTTCTTATTGTAGTTAATAGTCTTGATTTCCCAACACCAGCACCACCAGATACAAACAAGTGCACTGATTGAAAATGACGTTCTGGCCCACTACTATTCATTGATTTAATATAGCATTTCAGCGAGTGGCACACAACCTCAAAGACGAATCTTTGATCAACATTCAGGGAGCGAATCATTTCATTAAGGTCTGTTTCTGATGTATAGGAACATTGTGCAGAGATTAATGTAGGTGGTACAGAGTGGGAAAGTGATTCCAAGTCTTCATGGGTATTACCAGTATTGTTACTTTCATTTGCCAATAAGTTGGATGTTTCTTCGTTCTCTTGCTGAGAAAATGCATCCTGATTGGACAAACATGTTGGATCAAACTGTTGCAGAGCTGTATGTACTAGGTCAGCAAAGGGTTCAAATTTGAGCTTGTTGGTATTTACAATTTGTAATACAGTATGGTTGTTAAGTTTGCCACAGTAAGTATTGGTAACATCACAAAGCAAATCACGTTCATTACGAAAAGGATAAAACATGAAAAGCAAGTGGTGCGCATATTTCTCAGGACTCTTGTGAGCATTTGGCACATGGTATCTTAATACTGAACGTACTTTGCGACACTTCAACTTTTCATTACAAGACATCATGGGTATGAGAGGTGGATATGAGAATGGTTCGTGAAAATCCGGCATTGCCTCATCTACTAAAACCTCAGGCTGTGAATCATTGTCTGTGTCTACTGTTTTTGTTTCTAGATAGTAATGGGCAAGGAAGTCAGCAAAGCACATTTGGTTCACCAGAACAAAACGGCCTGCACTTAATTGGCCATCAGGACGATCACAATACCTATCAATCATATTACGTCTGAAGATATTACTGCTGTCTGGAGGAAGAGCATCTATCTCTTCTTCACTCAAAAGAACAT
>JAOBRC010522232.1:0-11420 GCA_027575255.1 Scolionema suvaense | reverse complement strand
CAAATCCACAAGAAAAGTCCATTTTTCAGTGCAGAACATGAACATGAGAGGTGAGACATGTTAATGCTGAAGGGAACGTAATGATCAATAAGAAATTGACAGAGTGGTAAAAAAAATGAAATTCCAGCTTTTCCAGCCTGGCAGCAGCAAAAAGTGGTCCTTTACCAGCTCTTCCAGCCAAAATCTGAAAAAAGGCCCTTTTTCCAGCTTTTCCAGCTTTTCCAGCCTCCGTGGACACCCTGATTACACCTACTTGCTTCTATATTTTCCACGCTATTTTCTCGCCAAATCTGCACGAGGAACGAATTGCGGATGACAAAGAGAAGAGGTTAGGGCCAGGCTAAAAGTTTTACTGTCTATCTCAAAATCATATGTAGTGAGGTTCGCAGTTCCACACCGAAAATTTCTCTGAAGGGATGGGCATATTATATAGTTACATCTTTAGCAAAGGAAGTTCTCAACCAATCTCATCTAACGAAAGCTCTCAATCTAAGAACCGAAAAGGATAAAAATCTAATACATTATTGCCCCCTAGACAGCGCAAACATTTCAAAACTGACCTCCAGAACCTTCATCTATCTGTAACTGCAATAGTAACAGATTCGCGACTTGCACTGTTCAGCGTGTCACTCTGTACACATTAAATAATGTTGGAAGCTTTTGAGTCGAGCATTTTGGCTTCTGAGTAAGGCATAGGAAAAAAACCTATTCTGGGGTGAAAGGGCCAGCACCACAGCATACCTTATTATCAAAAATTATCCGAAATTAACGACGGAGGAAATTATTGCGTTTTTTCCTAACCACGTTTACTTTCACCGTTCTTACTTTCAACCACATTTAATTTTGGCATTTCATAAATTTGCTATGTCTTAATTTTATCTCATAATGTTTAAATTTACCAGGTAAAAGGGTATGGTGAAGTATTCATGGCTATAGAAGCAAAATGAGACAGAATAATTGGGATGATGCAAGGAGAGCAATCGAAAGGACATCTTGATTACGCGCTTCAACAACTGTCAACCTTAAAGCTAATACACGGGAAGTTGATGGGGTCGAATTTCAAACACTTGCAATAGGCCAAGGGAGAGAAAGTAATAAAGCAAAACGGCTGGAAAAGCGGCTGGTATCACGGAAGTCGCCCAGGACGCTTGTAAAGAAATTGAAATTTCACTCGATCCTTTTGTGTAGGTTATATGTAACGTGAAAAGAAGTACTTTTGAGAAGAAAAATACATCTGTTAGAGTGAAAACTACCTATTCTTTTCTCAACTGCTCAACCTCTGAGTGTTGAAGTCTCTGCTGCACATTTCTTATCACAACAAAGTTCTAAGTTTTTTACATGAAGAACGAAAACTTCGGCATTTTACATTTTCGGACAAAAAACTTTCGGCAAAAGTTTCAGCGGTTTTTATCAATTTTTGGCACTTCAAAAATTTATCTAAAACCCTACAAAAAGTCACTTTAAGGAAGCTGTTTCCTGAAACTGAGACTGGACTTTCTCGTGTTCGAAGGACATGGGTTTCCTTAAAAAAAAAACTTCTGTTGGAGGAATGTGACTACAGTCTATTGCTTTTACGGTGACGAGGAAGCAGGTCTTGAGACGATTTTTGCTTCTTTTCTAAATTTTGTGGATTTTAGGTCAATTTTAACTTCGGCATGTTAAAATTTCAGACAAAAAAGTTTCGGGCAAGCCCTTGCGCCGAAACTTCTTCTGACCGAAATTTTTCGAAGTTAATGCAACTCGTTGCCTGCGGCGAACGAGTAGTCTCGTTTCGGGACCAATTTCTAACATCAATCTTTACAGCTCAATTTCAAGCACCTCTGAGTGTTTTTAGGCAAAGCCGTTAGGCACATCGAAAAGAGCATTCAATATAAGCCAAATAAGTCGGCCTGCGTCGATCGGTGGCTGCGAAAGTCGGCAATTTTTCGATAACCTGCCGCACTCAACATGTTAAAACTGCGTTAATATTCTCCCAAGTTGCGCCAAATGTTACGAAAACCGCGCCAATTTTATCAAACTTCGCAAATTTTCTGCAGACCGCGTTAATTTCCTCTCATCGTTAAGTTTTTACAATAAGGTAATTTCTCACAGAAGGGATCGGTAGAGCCTTTGATTACTGGTATACCAGAAAAAACAACAGCAGCAACAATAACAAAAGCATACAACCCATCACTACAAACAAACACTACATTGCGTCCGTCATACTCTCCTAATATTTGAGCAGCCCTGATCGTCCAGCGCACCATTAAATAATCTCAAGACAATCTAACTGTCGCGAGCAAGCTCCATTCGAGCACAACCTCAGCTTAAATGAGAAAAGTTCTCCTGAGAGAAAGGCTTTAAAATTTAATTCATAGGTCCTAAAGAGAGCCTAAGTTTCTTATCTAGGCAATGTTTGGAAAAGTATCCTTCTCGAGCTCGGACCAGCTGCACAGCGCCGGGACCAGTATCCATCTCTTTTGTTCAAACGAACGACGGAAAGAGAATAAGGACAGCTTTTATCTATGCTAAAAGCTTCGGAAAAATCTTTCATTGAAGTTTGCTTGTCACAAATTTGCCGGGGAAGAGTTGTTTTCTGTAACCACAAAAAGCATAGTTTTTAGAGCATCTGGTTGGGTGCACCTTTCCAAATCATTCTATAGGTTTCCAACTTCACTGTCTCAGCTATGCTGATGAAATGCGTTCCCCAAGTAGCAGATTTTGTTGCCACCTCGTTGCCGCATTCCTTGTGTTCAATGCATAGTATTTTTTCCACAAGTACGGCCTAATGATTATGAGTTACACTTCAGAAACACTAAGGAGCTTGCCACTGAAACAAACCATAATCCAGATAAAATGGACATGGAAAATAAACTGGTTCCCGCTTGACAAACGAAATTTCTGAACGTCTATTCAATTTTACAACATGCACACCAGGTTTTTGTATTCACAGGAATGATCAAACGAAAGAAGGATTCCTTACAATGCAGCAAAACCTGGAGAAACCTGACCTTCATTACACAAGTCAGACAAAAAGAACACCCATGCATTTAAGATCTGACCTATATTAATTTACATATTAATCTACACAAAAATATGACAACAAGCTAAAGGCGACGTTGCTTTTTCGGTCTCGGTCCATTGTGTGGAATAGGAGTGACATCTGTGATAGAGACGATACCCAATCCACCTTCCACCAAACCTTTTACGCACGACTGAATAAAAAAATATAAGAAACAATCTCAACCCCCTACCATGCAAGTCCGGGAGGGGGAGGGGGACAGGGGAGTAGGTTTTATCGGCGTGTGCCGCCTTAAAATTGAGGACATGATTGAAGGGAACGTCTGGCAAGGTCACATCCTTATGTGTCGTGCGCATGGCTACAGTTGAAGGAGCATGTGTGCTGTATCACTCTGAGGCGGCCCCATGGTGGGCGCCGAAGGGAAACGTTGGTGTTTTCTGAGCTCCAGGTCGTCGGAAAATGGATTTCTGACAAGAATTTATTCACATTTTTGCTCGATTGCACCATCCCTCATTTAGGGCAAAACTTCTTCTTAGCAACCCTCATTTAGGGAAATGCAGCAAAAATTTAATACCCTGGTGGGCGGCACATGTCGTATCTTGGTATATGGCAGCAAGTCCACCCCCTCACCCGGGCATGCAAGAAACTGCTGAGGGTTCTTCAGAGAGAATTCCTATAAAGAAGTTTCAGGCACAAAATATATAAAAAGGAAGAAAACAGATCTTCATATATTTGCAAAAAAAAAAGAAAAAAAAAGAAATAAAGCATATACAATGAACAAAATTTAACCTGAAAAATGGTAGGTTTTGGACATAAACGGCCACTTGCAAAATAAACTTAAAATATGTTTCGAACAATCGAACTCCGCAACATTGTTTTGATAACCGATTCTCTCATTGATGCCATTTTCCGGAAAAATACTTTCAGCAGTTCTTTATGACAATGGGTTGGCAATGGACGGAAGGACAGGCAGTAAGACAGATAGTCCTTATTTTCAAGTACAGACGTAATTCGTTAATGTATACAGAGTTCATCAATCCAAGAAATAGAATTCCGTTTAAAACATCCCAAATAAAGAAAAAAACTCATGAAAAATCGGGGGCATTGAACAATAGCAATATTAGAGCGGAAAACAATTTTTGCGACTCTTGACTGAAGTTCAGACACCATGAACATTTCAATAATCACGTTAAAAAGTTTTATTTCGCACAAAGGTTTACAACAACAGCATGTTTTGTTAAGAAGTTATAAAAAGGTAATGAAGCGTCCTTCAAATCTTTTGAAAAACCTGTAAAACTACCATTTTTGGTCATTTTTGGTGGTGGTGCAACTTGTCACACCCAAGCCTAATGGGGGTTTTCCCACAAACGACCAGCAACTCATTAGACTAGTGATACCGCCTCTAAAGTTCACACCAAAAATTACAAAAAACTGATGGAATGTTCTTGAATCGAAGAACTATACAAAAATTGTCATTTTTGAGCGTCCATTGCCAACCATAACTCGAACAGGAGTTTTCCCGAAACGACACTAGGTCCATAATGTAGCTACTATCGCTCTGAAGTTTCAGACCAAAAATTGACATAGAGTAACGAATGGATCTTTGGGTGTAAATTGTCACCTGCTATCGAAAGATTTGTTGTTTTTTTCTATTTCGAAAATCCAGCTCAATTACTTTGTTTTGATAACTAATCTTGACATTCATGCCAAATTTCGTAAAATCGACTCTGTTGTTATCCAAGGAAAGTGTTGGTGACGAATGGAAGGACAGACAGACCCAATTTTATAGGACTCTTCCACTAGAGGGGGAGTCCAGAAAAGGACTGGAAAATTAAACCTTTCAATCTCACGATCATAATCACAGAAGAGCACAAGTTTCCCCAATCTCCCTTACTATCACACCATTGATGTACGCAATCATGGTATCAGCACAAAAATAATAAATTTTCTATTTACAAAAGCATTTTGTCAGTTCTTTGATGAAACATGAGTGGATCACTTTTAGAACAAGATCATTATTTCTTTCAGAGGACATAGAGGGGGGAAGTATACCAAGTATGATGAGGCCAAAAATGGCCCCTATAGTTACTATTGTTAACTGGTATCCTCAAAATTGTGTCGTGCCTCCTAGTCCAACCAATCCCACCGGCTACAGGTGGTAAGAGCGAAATCCCAGAGGGCTGATGAGATGCGTAGGGGTTCAATAATACCTAGCACTGAGTGTGATAGTGAAACGATGATTACATAGCGAATCTACGATTTGACGAGACCTTCACTTCATCAACAGAAACCAGTCAATAAACCTGCTACGGGCGACATGAACAAAGAATGACTAACGCTAATACCTGTCTACCAGGTCCCATTCCTTTCACTTTTACCCGTACTCGATCAAGTCCAAGATCTACAGCTTTCTGAAGAAAAAAAAAGGAAATATTTTCAATGCCACAAAAATCATCATTTACTTGCAGGTCACCCATCCAAAAAAATCTAACAAAAACTAACTAGGGGAGGGCAAAGCACCCTATTCCCAGGAAGATGTAAGTCCACAAAATGAAATTACAGAATAGCTCAAAACAAAATGGGAGACACAAATTGGTAAGGACAGAGAAGAAGAAATGACAATTTCTACAATGCAATTCGGTATAAATGTAAACACGTAGAACGATTTTGCACAAATTGTTCAAAATTACCCAGTCATTAAAACGCTGCTCAATATCAGAACCATAATGTGCGAAAAAACTTCTAAAATAGTCTTCTCAATAACGAGCAAGCGATGCTATCAAAGAGGGGACTGAACCTGTAAGCAACGTGATTTCGTTTTACATAGGAAAACTTCTTGTTGCCATAGGTGATCAAGATGGTCGAATGAAAGACATAAGGCAGGTCTTCCGAGCAAACATCTGAACAGGACAATGTAAACAAACGGTCTAAATTAACTGGATAGTCATGCTCATAACTAGTATTCAACTTTTCAGCTTACAAAGCAACATACACCACCAAAAATCTGTTAGCTTGTCATCTACAGTATTTGATCACTATGAAATACTTGCTGCTCATATATCTTAGAAAATATGCAATCAATTTTAAAGAATAGTGGCTATCACACCATTTGGCAACAGAGGATATGTGCAGCTCTGTACGTTAGTCTGTAATTTATAAAAGGAACTTCATACTGAGCATTTCACGAAAACTTCCCAATAAAAAAGGTTCAAAGTTAAAGCTACGAAAGTAAACAAACATAATGAAGGGGAGCCAAGCTATGCAAGTAACCTATAATTTAATAGAGATGCGTCACACAGTTCACAGAGCAATAAAATTTGCAAACCTGAGCCATTGATTGTCCCGCTGTCTGGCCGGCATAATTCGTGCCTCGTTTCGCATTTTTAAATCCTTCAATACCCTGAAACATGGGAATCACAACCAAAAGCAATAAAATGGTTGAAAGTTAAGTTCCTAACACTAGTACTCCTTCAGAGCACGAAACTATACACACAAACACCAACAGTAAGATTGCTGCCAACTGAGAAAAAATCTTCAAATTTTACATAGGCAAGATTGGCTGCCGTCTACCACAAAATAAATTGAAAATTTGAGGTAGCATTTCTGATGGTCTGCTTGTCAGTAACGAAAGGATCAAATATCAAAGCTGTGATTTTTAGGGCTTTAGGAGATAAAGCAACATTTATGCCAAAAGTTATGAGCTTACCTAGTACAATTCAGAAAAAATTGAATTTCGATCAAAGCCCTACATATTCAGAAGATCAACATGTTATCAGACTTACTTTATTCATGGACATCTCAGTATTGCTTCAATGTAACTGCCTTTTGCCTCCTAATCTCGATATTTGTCTATTTAGAGCACACTTTTGGCAAAAATTTAAAAAGAACAGTCATTCATAAACTAGCAAGCATATACAGAAAGCCAATTCCTGAGCTATCGGACAAACGACATACTATGTGAATGCAAAATTGCTGAATTTATTCACGAAGTCCGCGGCTTTCTTCTCGAAATTGCTATTTTTCAAGATAAAGGGTACAAACTTTAGTGCTTCCTTCATTCGGGGGAAGAGCTTCTACTCATTTGGAATGGTGAACTGCAAGCAAGCATAGCAGCTAACAAACCTGTCACCAAAACAAACCTGATAGATCAGAAGAAGATATCTATATCCTTTTCTAGTATGTAATTTGAGAAAAAGTCATGAAACATCAGCCCTATAGCTCAACTCTCTACTGATTAACCCTATGACCTCCCCCCTCGATTTTTCAGCAATTTTTCAAAAACCACAAAAGCTGCAGTCTTGAATATTTCTCACTCTATTCCCTGATAAACAAGACATGCCTTACAGGTATTTTCAGTTCTACTATGTTATGGTTCTCTTATGGTCGGCAATTTACCGCAGACCATCGACAAAATGCCATTGACTTTTACTATGCGCTCGCACCACACATCGAACAGTGTGGTCACTTTGAGACAATACTGCAGGCTTTTGAATAATGCCAACAAACATGTTAGTATAGATATGTAGAGTACTAATGTTCAACAAAAACTGTGCAAAATTTTGGGCCTCTGGGATATTCCCGCCAAAAGTTAAAAGGGGGGTCATACTCTCCCCCCCCCCCCTATTCCGGGTTAAACAGGATATAAAAAAGGCCAGTGCAAAGATATTTAATCACAATGTTAAGCATTGACATCAGTTTTGACTGATTGACATCAGTTTTGACTGATTGACATCAATGATAGCTGATGCAATATTTACAAGGTGCAGAATAAGTAGACTCGTGTTCATTCAATAAGATTGTTCACACTATTAGTAAGGAAAAACGCCATTCATCTTTGGTTTCTCAATATGACATCCCCTGAAATAAGCATAACAGCCATGGCTACTGACACTGATACTCATGCAGCAACGCTCTAAAAATGTTCAATTTGGATGAACCCGATCAGGGGGTTCTTCGAATTCCTGCAGTCAAACGTTGCTTGTCACTCCACCAGAAGCTGTTGAGAAATCAGTGAATAAATAGGGCCTTAGTAACCACAGTTGCCTTTACAGTCGACGTGTAACCTATGGGTGTCATGTTCAACCATTAAGGTGGATTTCCACCTAAGTGAAAGTCGCAGCGAAATGAGCGGCGAAGCGAATTTTTTCGCTTTGGCGCATGCGCAGTTGTTGTAATGAGTGCTGCACGTGTTTGTTACGGCGAAAAAAAAATAGTTGCATCCCCTTCAACTTTTTTCGAAGTGAAATTTTTTGCTGCTGCGAAAGTTTCGCTTCGCCACAATATTCACTCAAGTGAAAATTCGGCTTTACTCTGGCAGATTAGCGCGAAATCCCTAAAGATTAAGATGGGTAGGGATTCAGTAAATTTTCCATACCTAAATATGGTAAACCTAAAAATGGTTGCTTTTCAGATGAAAGGAAATGTTTTCCGAGTGCAAACCATGGTCTGTAAAATTATTTGCTGTCATGAACCTTCACATACTTTCAAGACATAAGAAATGAGCACAAACACAACAAATAAATTCACAATACATCCATGGCACTGACAGGCAAGGGTAGGTAGATGGGGAAGCGGACGGATTTCACTTACAGCAGAGGTCCATGTAGCAGTTAGTCCTAAGGAAAGAAAGAAATTACGATATAAAATTAGATGAAACAGAAAGATGATTGTATCACAAAACACATTCAGCTAAGAAAAATAAGAAGGAAGACAAACTGAACAAGCAATGACAACAAAAATGGAACAGGCAAACAGCATTTATTAACTCCGGTTAGTGTTTTGAGCATAAGGTACAGTCTCAACACACAGGCGAATGGTATAATCATGGCATAGTTAATCCTAAATATCAGGGAAAAGATCAGAAAAAGTTAAGCACAACTTATTAAACTATTAAAAGAGCTCCAATAACGCCTTTTTACTGGAAATGACCATGCCTACAAACACAAGAAGTAGAAACTAATGACGGATCATAGCATACCATTATGATCAGTGAGGTAAACAAGAGTGTTGTTATATGTAGCTTTTACATGCACAATTGGAAGTTCTTCAAACGGAACACCAGCACCTTTTCTTAAGTCAGCTACTGCCTTTGGTTGTTTCTTCACTACCTTCCTGTAAGAACAAAAATAAATGGGGCATAATAGGTGAAATTAAGCGAAAATGGTTGCCCCTATGTAGCCTTACATAGAAAGAAAAACCACACCATAGGAAGAAATAAATCAAAAGGGTGACAAACAAACACCACACACTGGTGGTCAAGAAGAAAACATGATCACACAGTTTGATCTGGTTTGTCGCTAGTTGACCCGCTACCCTGCCAAACCAAATAGTTGCAGGTGAAGAAATCGTGGGTTTTCAACATGCATTATTCTTTGGTAATCAGCTTATGTTGAGTAGGTGACAGCATACAGTAATGTTCTTATTATTCACTATGAAGAAATCTCCAAACCAAAGTGGAAATATGGTAGAAATTAAACATAGCCTTACAACATCAAGAACGGACTGTCTCCCCTAGATTTCAGAAAAAACAAGTCACAGAGTGAGTCGACCCCCACAAATTTAATCATGTTGTGTCAAACTATGAGATGTTACTGATGACCTAAAAATCATAATATCATAAATCAATATCACTACTTATATGTTCATACGAAAAAAATAACATAAAAATGACCAAAAAACGCAGTCATGCCCAAAGGGCAAAAACATCTTTCTCAGATAAGACACATATAATCCATCACGTAAGTACAATTTCTATTAAGTTTCGCACCATAATTAACAAAAAAAAAATAAAAAAAAAAATGCACAGATCTTGAAGTATTCCTAGTATGCCCCATAAAGGCCACTTTTATACACGTATGACCATGCTAAAGATGAGCACGAATTCTCTGAGATACGATGCATGGTCTATGCCATAACAATACTGTGCAAAAAAAGATCAGATTAACAAACAAATGTTGAAGTATATAAAAAAACACTAAAAACGGCAATTTTCGGACATAAACAGCCACTCCCAGGTCAAAAAAGAATTTTTCAAGAAATGGTACATGGTCCATAAAACAGCTAAAACTTCTCTCCTGTTTTACACCAAATATTTCAAAATATTAATGAACAGATTATAAATCTTTTTGGACAACCCCCAAACGATCATCTTCAGCATCAGAAATACTTTAAAATATTTCTGAAAAACTGTAAAAATGGCCATTTACGGACATCAATGGCCACCTGCAAGTTACATTTTCTTTTAAAATCCCGCCTCATCACTACTTTCGACTACAGACAACCACTTTCATGCCAAATTTTAGAAAAATCCATTGAGTGATTATCCGGGAAAAAGCGTTGGTGATGAACTGATGAAATGACAGAACGACAGACGCTCAAAATTTGGGACAAATTCTCAGCCAGGACTGTTTTGCTGTCACAACTCCCATAAAATGCATATCTCCCAATGAAAACATCAACGCAGTTAAAATTTCGGTGAAATTGTACTGCAGAAGGGTGTGACCAGGATTTAAATTTGTAGTGAACTAACAAAATTCGAAGAGAAGGTACTATATCTTCCGAATGCTAGAATTCAGAGCTGAAATATTTCCGATTCTAAATATCCACAGCTACGTGATTTCTTTTCAGCAGTGAACTAAAAAATTTTATTTTGACCGAATTCTATCAGGGACGGAAGCTCAAACTACAATTCTTTTACAACTTAGCCGATAATTTAGGTTATGTTTCGCTCTTTTCCGTGTCTCCAGATTCGTTGTCTCTCCACACAGTTGCATAACTTTTGCTTAAAACATGTACACCAATAACAAAGTAACTCAAAACCAAGCAATAAATAGCAGAAAACTATGCTATTTTGCAAGACTATGAGCATCCACAAAAGACATTTCCCTGACGCCAAAATCTGTCACAAAATGTTCCAGCGGGAACGTCTACCAATTAGTAGCTGAGAAAATTTTTGAATCAAAGAAAGAATGTAAAGATACAACCATGAGACTCCAATGCAGAGAAGCACAGGAGTAGGTGAGCAGAAACTGATTGGAAACAACACAATTTGATCCGACTGAAAACAATTCTGATCTATCACAATTTTGACATGATAATCAACTTATTATACCAAGAGAACAGTGTGACTATAACAGGTCTCACTCACTCAGTTTTTATTAAGGAAATAAGACATAGATACAAGAGGCATGAAAGCACCCAAGAGAAAGTAATTCATTCAATAATCTTACAGTTGACAAGTATAAGACAAACATGCAAAATATACTTAACAGAGAAACAGATGAACACATTACTGATTCCCTTCCTTAACAACAAGTATCATCAAAAGTTAGTGAAACTTACGCTGGTGGTTCTCGTTTCTTTGCAGTAATGTGACTTGTGACCAAGCAGCGACAGGTCAAAGCAGCGCTATGCGTTTGCG
>JAOBRC010522121.1:0-11420 GCA_027575255.1 Scolionema suvaense | reverse complement strand
TTTATTCAGAGCAAAACTGAACATCAGCTGATCCCAAACTTGTGCTTGCTTCACTGTTCAGTTCTCAGTAAACTGCAACGACCGTCAGTTAAATTAGCTCCACATTATCACCACAGGTGGTCTCTTGCAGTTCACAGCTGAAACCGTAAAGTCATAGGCCTATAATTGTGGCCAAAACTAGCCTTCGTCAAGACCCTTACTTCATGCTTTGTATAGGGTCTTTGCATCAGAGCCCGATTCGTCCTCCACGCTGTGAGAGCAAACACGTATGCATAATTTATTAGAGGAGCAGCGAATTGGAAACAGGTATGCGTATCGAATGCGCTGAATCAGTTCTTGTAATCTGCCCATGTGTATAATTATACGCATAATAAATAATCGCTGGACAGCACATTGCTCGCTGATGTAAAGACCATATACGATGCTTGAAATTGTAAGTGTCTTAAATGAAGGCTAGGCCAAAACATGTTGGCACAAATAGATATTATAGCCATACAGTGTTAATGGCAAATCAGTTCAGCTTTGATCTACTTCACCAACCTCTTCCCCGAAAACAATAGTGCCAGAGGCTACTACATTACTGAACACTAAATGGTATACCCATGAAGGATGCACATGCATAAGCTATCATGGTGAACATTGTTCCTGGCATGATCAACATTGTTTCGGGGAAGGGGCACAAAAAAGGCTGCGAAAATTGTTCTACGCAAAATGAAATTCATTTGCATTACAAAATGGACCCATAGTCACACTTGCAGGCTTCTCAAATAGACCTGCGCTTACAAAATCAACACCAGCTGCGATCAATTTTCATTGAATAAGCTGTTTAGCACGGTATCAATAACCATAATCTGCATGGGCTTGAAGCAACCAAAGAATTCCATTATTTTATAGTGAACGATGTTCGATGAAAATCTTTAGTCTTGTCTCCATGTATCAAACATGTCAGCCAAGGGAAACAGTGTGAAGCTAGCTTCTGTTTTATTGTTTTCTTAAGATTATGAACCGCAGACACAGTGAAACATTGCACTTTTCTTTGACGTATACAGCAAAATTTTGACGAATACAGCAACATTTTGTGCAAACTAGATTAAATCACGCTAGATGCCTATGAAAACTTGCGCATGTGCGCGAGCATCATATTATATTATTACAGTTCCACGATAGATGGATTACTTTAAAATGTCTGGTTTATTGAAAACTAGGTAACTCTGCAGCTAAAGTGCTGACATGGTCATCCTGCACTCCGGCTGAGCGAAGGATTGATTCCTCGTGTTTGGGGTTCATGGGTAAAAACGTCCTCCGTTGCCTGAGTTAACTGGAGGCTCAAATTTCTTCAAAAATTAGTCTCCGTACGACTGTACTTCAGTGTGCAAATAATCTATCGCGCGGGCAGCTCTGTTGACGTACACTGTCCTTCGCGCGGGCACTAAATTCAAGATTGAGAAGCCTGCACTTGTGCTAACAGTTTCAGCCACGATTGTCTGAATTTTCAGCGAAGTGACAACAAGAACAGAGAAAATATCCCCTACCTATACTATGAGATTCACTTGTACTATGAAACAGGCCCAAAGTCACACTAGTGCCAATAGTTTCGGCCACGATTGCAGTTAACTATTTTCAAAAACCCTGAAAACTGCAATTTTGGACATAAATATCTACCGACACACAGACCAAAATGCTTCTAAATAGAATTGCAGAGTTTTGCTCTCAAGTTAAATTTCAGAGCAACGCATTGACTTGTTACCCACGAAAAAGCATTAGTGACAGAAAGAGGGGCGGACAGATAGAAAAAAAGACTCTCCTGCTGGCTGGTAAATTCAGCACTATTTTGTATCTGAGGCAATTATCATCAAGTTTCACAGAAGAGCTCATTGGGACTTATCAGAAAAATACAAACTGCATGATATAAGGTAACACTAGCATACAACCAAAGCATGTAAAAATAGAGCTCATAATGAGATTTGTGAATCCAATTACTTTCAAGCCACTTCAAGACTCAGACAAACAACATATTCATGATAAGACTGTGCACATGGACAAGGATGCAAAGATTTAAGTCCAGCTGACACATAAAACAAAACTTTCTATCAACAATAATAAGAGGATATTCACAGCAAAAGTGAAGGTCACTCATCTTAATTTCTAAATTGATATTTTTGACAAATGTAGGCAAAATCTCTATAATTAAAAAGCGAACAGTTCAAAACAAAAGTAAAGCTGATAATCCCATAAAGCGAACAAGGAAAATAGTAGGCCAAAATCAACGCAAAACATACCCTGTTTTCTGCGTATATCCTGTTTACCAAATCCATGTTATTTGGCGTGAACCGTTCCACAAGCCGCAACATATATTCATCTTCTGGCTGATCAGTGGATTCCTCTGAAGACACCTCTTCAGTGACACTTTCATTTTCATCTTCTCTTTTGACACTCAGATTTTGAATGATTCCAATAAGCTTGACCTGAAATAACATACAATATCAAACCAATAAATTCCGGAACCACAATGTCAGGAGCCTTGAATAGAAGCATTGTTGCCCTAATCTACGGCAGCATCTTTCAGAGGGTACAAACTATGGCTGATGTTAGAGAGACTTTTGAAATTCTTCACAAACAGCAGTTGAACTCTTTTAGTTGCTTATCATCCATCAGAAAGTCTACAAGTTCTGCCGCAGTGTCTGCTCTGCTATAGAATGACAAAGTAAAAAAAATTGCCGAAACAGATTAACTTCATCTTCATTGGGGCATTGCGTAAACATTGTATACGGAGTACAAAACAAGATTCCAGGTGACTTTGCCAGAAATGCTTGATTGGTCTAAAGTTCTTCGTTCATTCTACCGGAATCACATAATTCGGGTAATGCTGGTCTATATCTTAGAATATCATTCTAACAATGTCTTATGTAAAAAATAGCAAAGCTATAGCATTATAAATATATGAACAATACCAGTGGGTATTCAATCATTATTTATAGTGCATGTTTGATTTGAACTTGGATCCCTGCATACGCTAGGTCTTGTTGATGCTCAGTCAGAGCGTATGCAACTCCTAAAGTTCTATTCTCCCTTTCAGAATGCCACATGACCGTACTTGGCAGCCATCTTGAATGAGGTGACCTCAAACCATTGCCACTCAGTGGGAAAAGAACAGTAGCCTGTGAAACACAACAAATATTATCTGAATCCCGTAACTTCAGCAGACATAGAAGACCAATAATCTTCTTATTCATTGCAGGATGCTAGGTGATTAAAGGTTATGCGTTGCTATGTATAATTTTATAACTACAGCCAACTTCATGCGATTCTCAGAGTCAAATCCTCTTTGGTCTGCCACGCAGTTTCACCTCAAAGATGGTAGCCATAGCTGTCGGTTGCCAGGTCTGTGAGGTACTTGCCGAAAGGAATAACAATCCTTGCTGCAGATTAGTATCAGGCTTCCAAATAGCAGCCTATTATCGGTCAATGGCCTCCATGTTTTGCTCTTTGACCAGCAAGAACATCCCCATGCTGGTCAACTTGAAAGGCAAGATGCGGAGTAGACTAGTGTAGTCCCATTCTCAACAAGAGCCACAATGCATGAGTCAATTAAACAGATTGACAAACTGGGAGTGGGACTAGTACTTCACAGTAGCAAACCAAAGTGTTCCTGATCAGCACCATACAACTCTCTTATACAGCCAGCCAGAACTTTGATTGGCAATTTGTGAGGACACCACACAGGCAGTAATTTTGTGGGCGGTATTTGGAGATCGCACGCATCGATTCCATTTTGTCTGAGTGCGCTGAAGGTGAGTCTCCAGGGGATCAGTGTATGAGAAATACAAGCAATAAAGACTATGGTGACAGGCAATTGAAAATTCCTTATTGTACTAAAGCTACCTCCGTCTATGGGCCCTATTTCTTGGGAAAGGCTCTTGACACAAGAGAAAGAAGCAGAATCTAAAAATGACGCTCCTGCAAACACTCAACGGGAAAAACGCAGGCTGTCCA
Organism: Scolionema suvaense; assembly: GCA_027575255.1. Lineage (NCBI taxonomy): Eukaryota > Metazoa > Cnidaria > Hydrozoa > Limnomedusae > Olindiidae > Scolionema > Scolionema suvaense. The sequence goes on along the minus strand of JAOBRC010522121.1, from coordinate 7,427 downwards.
GCAGGATTTCAGCTTTATGCAGGACAAAATGCAAGATTTTTTTTCATATAATGCAGGAACATGCAGGACTTTTTACATGAAATGCAGGAAAACGCAGGATTTTGGTACCGTTGAAATTGTAAGTTTACTCACTCAAGGGTCACGATGAATAACGTGACTGTGCTGGTAAATCAAATTGACGATTTTTATGGGAATGTTTGGCATCATGACAATATACATTCACATACTGTGCAACACTTTTCTCTCATTTAAGTTCATTCGAAAAATACAAAACATTGTCCAAACAAAAATATTTGTTTCCATTAAAGGGTGATCTAGAACTGTGGAAAAAATACTTGACAAAAAAGGCTTTTTCCAGGTAAAACGAAAAGATGAAGAGGTAACAAAACACAAGTATGTGGTGAAACTGGGAGTACCACACTCCAAAGAAGCTCAGTCTGACACTGACTTCTTCAGGGTGTCTGCCAATGCAGGCTGATGAAATTCCCTGACATTTCCTTGATGTTTCCCTGACAGTTGCATGTTTTTCCCTCACATTTCTCATTTGCAGCTAAAAGGACCCATAAGGATAGGGTTGGAATTGGGTCTTTCTGAAATAAAGAACCTTCAAATGGCAAAACTACCACAACACATATGCCTCGAAATATGTTCCAACTAAGGAACGGCAAAACTAAAGTCAAATGATGATCAGATGAAAAGAATACACAACATCAGCAACAAGAAACGGCAAAACAGAAACATGAATGCATGAAGAGCAGCCGAAGGATGTGTAGCAATAAAGTTTCACAACAGGCGAGGAACTAAGAAGTCTGGATTGCTTCCACTTTAATTGTAAGATGCATTAATCAGACATTTTCAAATGAACTGAACTTTCTCAACACACGCTAAGAAAATAAAGTTGAGCAGGAAAACTAAACAAAATACACAAGCAACCTAAGCAGCACGCAAAACGTAACAATGGTACTAAGCATGATTTGACTGAACATGACATGATTGATTGAATCGGAGTTCATGGACGCAACTAGGCTTATGGTGCACGTTATTCTACATCATGCGTTTAGTAAAATCTTTGAAATTACGTTTCAAATGCGTACAACGCTGCTCCACATCTTTATATAATGGCATGCAGATGGGGAGTTCTTGTGTTCGATGCACACCAACATGGAATATGATGTGTGCAATCTCATTCGAGTGCAATCGCACGCGACTCATGGACAGGCTTGGAAATGTGACGATAATCGCATCACAAGCTAACACCAATCTGACAACGCAGATTGCAACGCTCAATGAAGAATAAATTTAATAGGGTCGGTGCTTTTTATGAGGGCTGGTCGGATGATCGGCAATATTTAGTGATAAAATTTTACGAGTCATTTCGGGGGAACAAAATGTATGGTCGGTCGATTTACTTAGAGGCCAGTCAGGTTCCAGCAAACATGAAAGTAATTATGCATGGCCTTACGTATGAAGGACCACAAGTAGACAGAACAAACAAGAAATTATACAACTGTTGCAACACAAGTTAAATACAACAAAAATAAATTCTTGATCACGCGCTGCCACTCACACCATGCACTCCCATTCACGCCATGCACTCCTGCTTGCCCTATGCACTCATATCGCATACTCACACTCGCACCGCACATTCACACTCACAACATGCATTTACACTCACTCCACACACTATAATTACACGTTACCCCGACCCCCAAAGAAACATAGTCACGCATGCGCACAAATAGAGCACTGCACAGACAGAGAAAACTTAGTCTGCACAGACGAAAAAGAACAAGCACGAAGATCTGTTGTCAATGTTGGATGGCTTTGCTTGGGTTACGGATGCGTTGTTGCACATAAACCAGCTATCATGAGATTTACAGAACACATAAGCCCAATTATGTCCACTACTACAAGCAGGACCAGAATGGTTAATGGGTGGCAACAAGTTGGTAATCCACGTCAAAAGACACATCATCATCAGCTGAGATTGGCAGATGAATCACACCATGGACGCTGCTGCTTACAAGAACTTTCAAGATTTCTACACGACAAAGTTCGGTATATTGAAATTGCTTTAAGAATTATTTATTGGAGCCATTGAACCACTTTTGTCTCCTCCATGCAGGTGTTGAACCACTAAATGTCTTAAAGCAGCTGCAAGTGGACTGAATTCTATGCCTGTTTTCCTCTAAATTACATGAAAAATTAATAAACCCTTCGCCGTACCCTAAAACACGTACCGCCACACCCTGCACACATCCTAACATTGCCAAAACATGGTTTTGCAAAAGTCATAAATAGTAAGTCTCTCAAGCACAAGCCCAAATTTGCAGCTCTTAACTCATGGAGAATTTTTTTTATGTATGTATAAAAGTAATCAGATTCTCATCTTGACTTTCAAGGTGACTTGTCGGTGAAAACAGTTTTGAGAAAGCATCATTAATGATCTGTGGTGGATATCCTCTAATTTCTAGAGGGTGTATAGTTCACTAAGTCATTGTTCTTCATCAGATGATACTAGTGCAATCATGCGGCGACTTAAAGACAATGGGATGTTATTTTTAGTATGTATGGGGCGACAGCTGGCATAATGAAGGCATGCAAATGAGTTTGTTGGTTTCTAGTGAATGTCAAATAGAATATTGTCCTCTTCGGTGTAGCAGCGTACATCTAAGAAGTTTCCGAGGACATATTTTCAAAGATAAATGAGATGTCTGGATCACGACTATTCATCAGATGGTGAAGAGGTTCAATGTCCATGTTTTCTTTCCAGCAAAAGGTCACATCATCTTAAAATCTAAAGTAATCTGATAGGAAGGAGTCGGTAACGTTTCTATTACATACAATCAGGTGCAAAATTGTTGAGAATTTCATCATTTTTCAGCCTATTTTCAAAGCCATGCATCGCCAATATCTGATCATAATTCTGAAAACACCGACAAATCGATGTGACCAACCGACTTCAGGGCTACAACAACCTCTAGAGTATCAAACTAGCCCAATTCCATTGCCTAAACAGGTTCACAAGTCACGTCAGACAGCTGTAATTAGCCATAATAGGCAAAATCTCAAAAAAGTGAGCGTGTTTACAAAGGGGGGCTGTCTCCCCCTTCTCGTCTTCAAAGAAGCTCAAAGTCCTAAAAGTCTGATCTGTCGAACCGAGTCGTCAAGCCATGGGGGCAAGCCGTGGAGGCTTGATGATCTCCCTGGCTGCATAATACCATCAGTCCGTTACTTGTGAGGACTGGCAAACCCCGTATTTTGCGCATTTCTAAATACATTTTGCACCTGATTGTAGTTCTGGAATAGTTCTAAACAGTCGAATTTCCATGAAGACTATCGACAGGTTAGCATACACCACAGCTACATTAGTTCCCATAGCTGTGCCTTTTTTTTGGTAGAAGTAAGTGTCATTAAACACAAAGAAAATGTTTTCCAGTACTAGTTTTTTAACCCTTCTGGAACAAAACTGTGAGTAAACCTCTCCAGAAGTGGTAGTTTATCATGAATTTCATTAATCCATCCAGTATTCCACTGCAGTCAGTCCAAGATCATGATGAATATTCGTGCACAGATTTTTAATGTCAGCTACACCAAGAATCGTTCTGATTTCTATGGTCTTATTCTGCCGAGATGTAAAGTCATAAGTATTACACAGAATTTGTGGCATTTGTTGCAGTGCTGGAATGATGCATATAATGTAAAATTTGAGAGATTCCATGAGTATAGTACCAGCATACAGAAACGATGTGCCAACCTTCAATTTGCAGATGTTCATCAAGATGTAGATATTCTGAAGAATTTGCTTGTAGAATAGTGTTCAACTGTTGGCACTCGTGTAGCTTTGGGGCCATATAGAAGTTTGCCATTTTGTATTAGGTACATCAAAGATATTGGTTTTCCTTTAGGCGAAGCCGTTCTGAGAATATATTGATAACGTTTGTGTTGGATCATCACAGCATATTGTATAGATGGATTCATTGGGCAGATGTTTGTTGCACATGTCAAGGTAAAATTCAGAATCCATAATAACAATAATGCTTCCTTTATCTGTCTTTTTGATGACAATGTTGTTGTTTTTCGTTTTGTGTAGTAATGATGCCAGTGAGTGTCGGAGATATCTAATGTTGTCTATGAAAGGTTTTCTAGTAGTAGATATTTGAGAAAGGTTATGTAGGATATCTTCCAAGTCATTGTTATATGTTCTTTCTGGAGTCCAGATTGAAGAGCTTCAGATAAGTGCGTCATCTGTCTGGCTATCTTCAGGAAAGAGCTATGTCAGCCGTAGTCTGTGTAGGTAGTGATGTTAAGCAGATTCAAATTCGTCAATGTTTGAGGAAGGGGTAGGTGCAAAGTTCAATCCTTTTTTACATAGTTAAATTTCATAAAAATCCAGTGGTGTACGAGATAGGCTCAAGACTACTGCCAGAAGTCTATCCATAGTTTCGTTCGTCAGTGTCCATTTTTTCACTCACAGTCAATAGTTGTCTGTCCTATGTATGTTAAAAGACACCGTTCACCTGAATCTACTTCTTCTCCATAGGATGCTTGAAGTTTGAGGAGTTGTTCTTGCAAGCTTTTCTGCTTCATTTCTTCTTGGTTTTCGCATTCAGTAGTGTGGTTCTCCTTAATCTGATCTTTTAAATGAGCATCATCAGAGATCATTTCAATATCAGCAAGGACTTTCTCGTCAGTGTCGAGATCTCCTTCAACCACTGTTGTGTTCTGGGAGCAAGAATTCTGCATTTCCGTTTGAAATTTTCAATTTTCAATAGCGTGATCCTTCTTAACTTCAATTTCAAAAGGAGTTTTGTAATTGGCACGTGGGCAGAACTAAGGAGGAACAAAAGGGCTTTCCATAAAAAGTGATGAAGAAGAGCATGTACACTGGTTTAAAGTAAAGAAAGATAGAGGCAAGTAAAGACAGCTTTTGGTTTTTGAGTACTCCTATAGTATTTCGAGAGCGCAAAGTGACGTCAGTTTTGACTTTTTGGTTGTACTAAATATCACGAAATCTTGAACGAATTTAGTACTACCCTACAACCTGTAGACTGAAGAGCTCCCAAGACGGAGCAAAAGTGCTCTCAAAATACAAAAGGAGTACTCAAAAACCAAAAACTGTCTTTACTTGCCTCGGTCTTTCTTTACATATATCTATATTGTTCAAATTACAATCACCTGGCAATCAATAAAAAAGTTAAATATGTATCAGATTCTTCAAACAAATTATCAAGATGAAGGTCATTTGTGTTGCTGCAGAAAGTTTCAGTGGTATTCACAGAATAAAAATTGTACCTAAATTGTTGGCCAGGAATCAAGAACGACAGCGGTTGGTGTAAGTTAAGCGACACTAGATTTATTTTTTCTTATCTAATAGGCTATTGCATGTAACTTCATAACACACACTGCAGATACTAAACAACACTTACAGTACAAAATGGCTTCCATATTGCTTTCAAGGCGCATGTCCCTCATAAAATTAAAGAAAAAAATTATTGGCACGTGCTCATATCAAAAAAAAAATTAAGTCTATATTTTCTCTTGTCTTTTATTATGCCTTCATCATTGGCAGGTGCAACATTGTATAGCTTTATTTCTCACTGAAAAGCTTTCTTTTCCAGTTGTGCTAATTCATAAAAGCAAAAAATTTTTCAGCATGCAGGTGTTTTAGCCAATTGAGTCAATAGTTTACACCTATTTCTACCTGCTGTGGCACCATAACTGTGACCACATCAATACTCTTAATCTTTGACTTTTTTCTGGAGCTAAAACAATACGTATATACCGCTCTATAACGTACTAATGTTCTAAGATGCACAGATGTTCCCAATGCGGCTTGAGCGTGAAATGATCCAGGCATTTACACTAAATTAAATGCACATTAACCCCTAACGGGAACCAACCTTAATTAACAAATCAAACATGACGCCAAATGGAACCCTTAGAAATCATCCTTAATCTTTTCTAGTTTAGTGTCCAAGACCAGTAAAGTAGATAAAGAATATCTTTGCTTTCATTAACTCAACATAATCCTGCCCTATTCTAGAACCAAAAAGGGTCCGAATATTGGACAATCCCCTTCTTAAATTTTGGCAAAAAGTGCCCTTTTTGGCAGATATTTGCTTATTAAAATCACAGATTTTGGAAGGAAATTTGATCGAAAAGTGCCCTTTTTGACCAATTCCGGACCCTGCCCTGAAATTCTAGAATAGGCCCAGATCATATTTACAAAATTCTACAAAAAAAATTAATAACACATATCTACACATAGTACCTCACACAGGAAACTATATACATAAGTCAAGAATGCAAGAATGAGCAATAGAGTGCAGTCCATATCTAGTGTGGTACTTAAAAGGCACGGAAAGGCAACCAAGAGCTGAATGTTTCATAGAGATCTTGCAGAAACTTGTTTTTGTGAAGAAATTGTTAAAACAAGCAGGTAGCTTGCCAAGCAGGAAATCATAAACAAATAAAACATTCTCTGAAAAAAGTGGTCAGCAAGTATAAGTATACCATCATTTTCACACAGAGGAGAAGCACTGATATGGAATTCAGCAAAGTTTAATATGTGCAGCGCTCTATCTTGCACATCCCCCAGATGAGTGAAGAGAAAATGGAATAATCAACCTATCTCATTTCAGATTTCGCGATAAAGTATTGCCCTTTACAAAGCATTCCATTAGCTCTGATAAGCTACTCACTCAGTATGTCACATTGCTCTTTTCCACTGAAGGTTTCGTCCAGATATATTTCCAAGTACTTGATAGGTGTAGCTGGGGAAATTCTACAACCATGCATTTTATTTTTAGATCGCAAGGTGAAGAGTTTGGTTTGTGAAAGAAAACACATTCAGTTTATTTGCAAGAGGCAACCAAACTATTCTTTTAAAACCCCAGGAAATTTCTTTCTGTAATTTCTTTGGCGAGGAGCCAGTATGCAGAAAGTTTGTGTCCTCAGCAAAATGGAAACCTTTTGCAGAAATGACAGCTTTGTGAAGGTCATTACTATAAATCAAGAACAACAAGGGTCCTAGGACTGAACCTTGTGCTACACCATGATTCATTTTTTCAAGTGGTCAATTTAAGTTAAATAACAAGATATATTGATATCTGTTAGGTAAATATGAATTGATTGAAACCATTAACCCCTGATTCCCGTAATTTCATGATTTACAGTATTAAATGCCTTTTGCAGGTCAGTAAAAACTACAGTTGCATTCTTGCTATGATTATAAGTGTCTCTGGTACATTCAGTGATCTCAATTAACCCTTCCCGTGCCGATCCCGACTATAGTCGGGATGGCATGGGGAGGGGTTTAAAATGAACTGGGACCCCTAGGTGGACACCAAGGAGCGTCGCGACCTATGGTTCCAGTTAGAACCCGAACCAACAAAGTTAACCCCTTCAAAAACTATCTCCAAAAA
>JAOBRC010522010.1:0-11422 GCA_027575255.1 Scolionema suvaense | reverse complement strand
GCAACCTTGAAAGAACAAAGATAAATAAATTCAATAGAATCACAAAACCTAGTCTCCAGGGTTTTATTTGAGTGCCACGTGACTACCGATACACAAGAGTCAAACATTATTTCTTAAGATCGAGTTCCATTTATAGTTCTACAATGGCAGAGGGCAATGTATACTAGCCAACTTGCTTGCTTCGCATATCTTTTCAATTTGAGGGGAATAAGGAGCAGCGATAATTAGTAAATTACATTTTTCGTAAATAAGTATCTGGTTGCGCTCGTTACCATCTTGGTCTATCTATTCACAATGAGCTGTGGAAAATTCATACGCTTTTCCTGGAACAGCTACTGCAGTGACCTAAAACCCCTTTCACGAGTGATCGCAACAGTTAAACGTCAAAAGAAGTGAGCTTCATAGATACTTCACATTAATCCATCAGTAGGAAATTCTGCAGGTAAAATGTTTCTTTAGTTTTAATACTAAAATGGTCTCTTTTCGTATGGTGAACACTGCCTTTGATGTGATCAATCATATTAGTATAATTCGAAGGTCACAATCCCAACCCAAAAACAGCCGCCTGATCTTTGAAATGAAAGGATGAGATAAGAATTGAAGACCTTTGAAAAACAACTCCATGATATACCCACTCTTTTACTCGTTGAACGGCTTGCTTTAGATTTTGTTACGCTCATCAACATAAGGAAAAGATATGAACAATCCTTAAAGGATTGTTCATATCTTTTCCTTATCTTGATGAACGTAATTAGGAACAGCAAAGATTCTGTCACCGGATTACGGCTTTAGTTTTGTTTTCAAATGACGTCAGCCATGCAGTGATTTACTTCACTCAGAGGGTAGCCACTTTTTTTTAAGGATGTCTTTGATGCTAGAAAGACGTGTCAAGGCGAGCAGGGGAAGAACAAATTTTAATGTCCCGGAAAACAAGAGCATAAACCAGGTTGATTTTGAATTTGCACAGGGTGAAACTATCCCAGCGTGTACGTAAGCCACTAAGATTTTTCTTAAGAGAAACTGAAGTCTTGTTCAACTCCCTGTACTATGCAGTTTGCTATGACCACAATAGAAAAGATAAAGCACATGCCACAAATCAACATGTATAAACACTAACATAAAGCTTTGAAGCAAAGCATGTGTCTGTTCCAAGAACCTGAAGAACCCTGCAATTTGACTCATGCGACAAAGAAAAAAAAATGGAAGGAGTAAGAAATTAATAAACGGGGCAAAGAAATTAATAAACGGGACATTGGAATAAGCTGATGCATTACATCTGTCTGCAAAAACTTCCCCATTCGATTTTATTCAGCCTTGACTTTCAAAAGGTTTGCAATCAGATTTGTTCATAATATGCTCTCGGTTTTGAAAAACATCTGGATGCCAGATGCTAGAAAGTAGCAGTTGTTGTATGAAAAGATTTATCAAATTAAGAAATCAAGATTCGAAATTTGAGGCTGGAGATTTTCTTAATATTTTCTTTAGAATTTTGGTATTTTACAGGCTTGTTTCCCTATAAATGGCTTTCTCACTAAAAAAAGCTTGCATGCGCACTATAAAATATTTGTCAATCAGATATTACAAACAATAACTGCCATTTATAGGTTGTGCCATAAATACTTATGAGTGCAAATTTTGTTTTCAGTGTTTAGGTGAAGTTCCACCGTGAAATCAATAGGAGAAATAATGAGGATATAGTTCTGTAGATAGCACCGATAAGGCAGGACTTTTTAGACGCAGGCGCTTACGCATGTCAGATCATCAACTTAACATGGTCTGATATACAATTCGAAAGTCTAAACTCGGATGAGGCACACAATTCATCTCTAGCGTAAGACAAGTCAGAAGGCTGAATCTGTTGAAAAGATTGACAAGATCGATTGTCCAGGTAAAAACATTGAAACTAAAACATAAGAGTGAAATATCAGTCACAAAGAGCAAACATACTTTCTTAGCAGTGTCTAAAGACACAGATACAAAACTTGACCCAAATACAAATTTCATGGCTGATTCCACTTCCTTGTCATAGCCCACTAATGACAGAGCAGAATGAACATTTTCTTTGCCAACCTATAACAAGAACAGCGATTAAAGCAACTATAAATGACTAAATGGATAGCAAGAGGAAAGTTAGTTAGCTTTTAACCATATTCTGCCTGGTGGGAGGAGGGAGAGAGTAAAAAGAAAGTTTTTCGAGACAACATGAAATTGACGACACAGGCGAAAGGCCTGCTGCTTGTGCTCGGTGAACCAAATTTATCAATGTGTCCAAATTTCATGCACATAAGCTTGCTTGGTAATGGAGACATGCATATTTCGTGAGAGCAGAATGGAGAAATCACACGATTTCCCAATCATGAATTGTAGCAGAAAAAACTGAGCCATGCTGTACAAAAAACATATACTCTGAACATACCAGACATAGTTTTATGACAGTACTATGCCTATGCTTTCTAACAATGGCTGAACCAACTTCTGGCGTTTTTGTGTTCAGCTTTTATCGCTGAGAGAAATTTGACTAAATTCTGAGCCATTTTAGCTGATTTTTGGAAAAGTGCCTAAGTCAGCAAAAATTGCGCTGTCATGGTAGTTCAGATGAATGATTTTTACAAACTAAGCATTGGTAGCTATGTTCATACAAAGTTTCAGGGTCATAGCTACATGCATTTGCCCTTTAGGGGGGGGGTGTGTGTGTGTGTGTGTATTTTTACCCCCTTCCCAAGGCATTCACTGTACATAAAAAGCCCAGGCAGAATAAGATTAAAATAGTCTGCATTATTCAAGACATCACATTCTAAGGATAGGAGTAATCACACTCCAACTCAAGCAGAGAGCCTAAAATCTCGAACCGTCTACCATGTAGCTATACTTCAAGTATGCACAAATTACAGACAAAAAGACCTCCACTATCAGCCATTAACAGTAAGTGAGCACCTATGGTTAATGTAGGTAAACGAGTAGTTTGACCACGATCAGGAAGTAGGCTAATATTATGGTACGACTTGTGCAAACAGGCTTATGACGCTTTTGCTTAGCGTCCCTCATCCATAAGTATATTGCTCACCCACAGTAGGTGCTTTCTTCCTAAGCTTGTTATTTTCTTCAGTAATGTTTAGTTCAAGCTTTTATTAGTCTTAATACATCAACTGTAATCCATCTGCTTCCTACTATCAAGTGAGTTCTGCCACGTGTCAACGAAACAATGCAAACAACAAAGGAGCTCAAATTCCCTGTTGCTAAAGAGTTTTTTCCAAACTCAAGCTCAGGTTCATATCATAACAGAGTCATAATGAATGTAGCTTCATTGATGCATGAAACATGCATCAACTATTCAAACTAGAAAGCAAAAATGCAGGCCGTCAAACCTTACCACAGCATACTATGAGCATGTACTGTGGTACTATAAAAACCTACTGCAAGGTTCCTGCTTCCACGTCCTTCTGCTGGAAATGACTTTGTAGCAAGTCTCTTGGGTCAGAGCTAAGAACTGGCTCAAGATCACAGATGCAAAACAGCCTGCAGCGTGATCTTACTGACTTCAGCCCTCGGCATTGCCGAATGCCGTCCTAACTGCCGACCTTGCTTTTCTGGAGGTTGGCATATTTTTGCCGACCTCCATATTTTCGCTTAGTCAAAAATTTTAAAACACAGAATAAAGTAAGTGTCATTGCCTCTCATCTTTCCATGCAACAGTAAAGAATAATCATAAAAACAACGGCTTCCTTGATTTCCACCGCTCCGCAATCCAACACCACCCTAAGGACCTCTCTGATAACACCGCAGCTAAACTACCATTTCAATGCACTAATACACCCTGATAGATTCCAGCTGTTTACTTTGCAGAACCAAACCGTAGTTGATACGCAGCTGCCTCGATGTCCAGGTGAAGCGTGCTTCGATGTCCAGGTGAAGTGTCTTTTTTTATCCACAATTACATCATCACTTTCACTCTACAATTGATACCATTACGAGGAGTGCAAAGGACACCATCAAATTGGTTACGAATGTATGCATAGAATGAATATTTTTGCTCAACATATCAATTCTTCTTCACAGTTATTAATACATGGCAAAAAACGCACTCCTTTACACCCTGTGGTAATTTTCCGCATGAACCCGTGTATGCAGCTCGCTTCTTGCATGAACCTAAAACGGCTGCTCGAGCAGCGGGACGATCGATCGCCATGGAAGATTTTGCTTCACGCATCACATTTCCAGATAAGGTTTGAAGTGAATGTTAAATTGTGAATTGTGTGGACCAATATTCAAAATAAAGTGTTTGTAGCATATCTGCTAGTTGTTAGTAGAAAGAGTATCTCCTTTTGACGAATATAATAAAGAGTGAAGCAACTTAGTTTTCGGCTCGGCAAATGCCGACCTTAGATGGTCCAAGATCGGCAAATTTTTGCCGACCTCATTTTCTGCGGATTCCGAGGGCTGTGACTTCTAGCAGTGATACAAAAAAAATTTTCTGGCCTCTCGAATGGCCTAAAGTAAACAGAAATATTTTGATGACCTACCCCAAAGCACAATTTCTAGGAGAAGTCCCGTTTTTATCTCCGCAATACCGTTTACTTTGGCTGAGCTGAGTTCGTAATTGGACAAATAAGGCTACAACACTTGCAGATTTTCCAAGAGATATGTAACATGTTGTGGCCAAGCAGAAGGAAGCAAGCCAGGCGATTAAAACAAGAAGCTGCGGCGGCGCTAATGTGCTCATTATGGTATAATTACCAAACGCAGAAATGCTGTGAAAGGTAACAGACTAAGCAAGTGAAGCGCAGTGTGCTTGGTGTGGTACAGGCTGCAGTGAGCGCTGATCAAATTAGTAGCTACAGAGTTTGTAGATTTTATTTGAATCAGCTGTAATTAAATTACTTGCTTGACTTGAATCAAGTTATCGCTTTTCCTTTTACAGGCAATGTGACAAAGAAGCGATAAGCTTCTTTCTCTCAACATTCAGCTGGGACAGATTTGGGTTTGATTTCAGTAAGAGAGAGTTAGTGAGTCAAGCTACATGCAGCCCACGGAAACAAATGATTTCTAAACTGGCTTTGTATTCTACAAAGGATGTATACTTATTTATGTTTGGAATAGTCAATTTTCAACATCATATTCCTTTCCTTATTGTGAGTACAGAAAACAGTTTCTTCACACTACTTTGCTCGTCTAATAGTAAAGTGAAAATGCAAATTTCTTCTAAAAAGGAGAATGAGATCCTCTGTAAACAGTTTCAATATTTTTCATAGATACATTCTTGATTTTTGGTAATTAGTAAGAAAATTTTATTGCAATTTACTCTTACAGTAATATGGGCTTTGGTTGGATGATTCAGAATTATCTAACGGAAAAAAATTGCAAACAAATTTGGTTGACTTTTCTGTTGACGTCATCATGCCTTTTGCAGAGTGTAATTTCATGGAAATTTTCATGAAAACTTTTAAACTTTTTATGAATCTGAATTTCATGTCAAAGTTATTCATACCATTTCTACCAACGTTTGAGCGATTTTCTTGGGTTTTATGCACTCCAACTTCTCCACAACACCTCCATTTTCCTTCTTTTTCGACAATTTTGGCTCATTCTTACGCCACAAATACCGTCTTAAACTTTGCAGTAACTCAAAAACCACAGCAGTTCTCAACTTGCGGTTGGTTTTATAAGTGCCCCAGATAAATTTTGGGATAAGTCAACAAAATACGTGCAAGTAGCTTCTCCCCAAAATGTTTACTACAAAAAACTACCAGACAATGACGAACAGGAAATTATCAAGGAAAACTAAGTGCTGCTAAAATATCTGATGCGAGAAAATATTTCATTATTCATGGTATTCAACCAAAATATTGATAATTTACTGTGGTGCACTGAAGGAGGGAGGACTAGGTCAATTCTTCAACATTTGCCAGGTTTTATGAATATCTTTCCTTAGGGGGGAGTCTGAATCTAGCTTAGCAACATTGGCGAGAAGTGAACAGCTTCAAAATCACGGAATCAAAACAAATTATGCAAGTTCGAGAACTTGCAGTAAAAAAATAAAACATGCCAATTCATCCCTTCAATAGTATCATCTTAGGCAAGACAAGGGCAGGCCATGAGTCGCCATCGATGTATTCTTATTTTTGGCGTAAGGCTAATGTAATGCAATATATATGCAGCTACCATGCTCGACAACAAACTTAGTCATCAGCACTCAAGTATCTGTGTTTTCGTACACATTGCAAACTTAAGTGTGATTATAGTGGTATCTTGGTATGTTGATTGGAAACAGACAGTGTTTGGCTCTGAAAGCAAAAGTTAAAAACACTTACCAGAGATTGTGCTCTGTTCACAACATGATCACTGATTGACCTTGCCGCAATCTTGTTCAAGGGAATCATAGTAACACGCCGTTTCAACTGACCCTTGTTGAGAAGTTGCTTTCCAGTTTTTTCAGTATCCACAACAACATTGTAAAGCTGAAAACAAAGAAGGTATTAATTAACAAAGCACACTTTCCAACGAATTACAACCCTAACCCTTCAAATGGTACTTAATTAAATAAGAACAACGTTAAAGAATAGGCTGCTTAACAAGCAAAACGTTTCTGTTGCACATTTTCCGTTGCCATCTCTGAACATTCCAAATCATCTCGGCCCATTTACCTTCACTTGCAGAACATCCCTATGATCTCTCACCTTCACTTGGAGAACATCCCTATGATCTCTTATCTTCACTTGCAGAACATCCCTATGATCTCTTATCTTCACTTGGAGAACATCCCTATGATCTCTTATCTTCACTTGCAGAACATCCCTATGATCTCTTATCTTCACTTGCAGAAAATCCCTATGATCTCTTATCTTCACTTGCAGGACATCCATATGGTCTCTTATCTTTACTTGCGGAACATCCCTATGATCTCTTACCTTCACTTGCAGAACATCCCTATGATCTCTTATCTTCACTTGAAGAACATCCCTATGATCTCTTATCTTCACTTGCAGAACATCCCTATGATCTCTTATCTTCACTTGAAGAACATTCCTATGATCTCTTACCTTCACTTGAAGAACATCCCTATGATCTCTTATCTTCACTTGAAGAACATTCCTATGATCTCTTACCTTCACTTGAAGAACATCCCTATGATCTCTTACCTTCACTTGAAGAACATCCCTATGATCTCTTATCTTCACACAGGTGCACAACAAAAATATAGCACTCTCATAGAAATCAGCAAAGCAGAAAATCTTTCCGTATTCTGACTCACACGATTGATTTGTGAGCGATTGTTAATTGTCGTGGTGGGTTTGGATGCATACAACAATAAGTAGGTTTATCTTTCCCCAAAATATACGTTTTGGCCATTTTCGTCAAGTTCTAGCTCAATTGATGAGCACACAATTGTTTATATATAACATAGAACTCACCTAATGCTTGTCAACTTTCACCAGAAGATAATTTAGTTGCAGTCAAATGCTACAAAGTGCCAGTCGATCACTTTGTAGCATTTGACTGCAACTAAATTATCTTCTGGCGAAAGTTGACAAGCATTAGGTGAGTTCTATGTTATATATAAACAATTGTGTGCTCATCAATTGAGCTAGAACTTGACGGAAATGGCCAACACACAAAATAATTACATGGTGTTTATGTATTACAACTTACATCATTGTGCCAGACTGGAATTGTATTTCTACGATCATGTCCAGCATAAGTGGTTGAGCTCTGCAGGACGTTTCAAGGGCGGATCTGGTTCTCTTTGGTAACATATTTTACAAAATACTTAAAACAGAAGGGTTGAAAACATTTTTTTTCCATGGAGGAGGGGAGAGGGTTTGACGTCCAAATTTCTATAAGGGCGGGTTCAGAACTCGTTTTTCGTGAGCCTGCCTTGGCAATAACAGCTCATTTTTACCATAATTCAGTGTTCAGTTTTAATCTGGTCGCAACTGAATATGTTACAATTTTTCAGCTGTATGATTAATTAGAAGGTAAAGAGGGGGGTGGGCGGTGGGGGTGGGGTCACCTTCATTTGGTCATGGCCATGATCAGGCCATACTGGTTCAAACTGGCAAAATAGAAATGAGTCAATTCTATCCAGAAAATTAATCCTATTCTGTATGGAGGAGGGGAGTGGCTCTGCCCCCAAAGTTTTTCGCAAATCTCAGAAACAAAAAAACCTACATGCTTTTTTCAGGCTTCAGGTTATATGAGATAACACAAATCTTGACTTTGTCTAACTAGGTCAACCCATTCCCACAATATCAGCCTTATATCAGTCACATAAAAAGAGACTGATGTCCTGCACTTTGACTGCATGATGACCATAATACGGTTGATAATGAAGACATTCGGGGAAGTTAGGGCCTGTTTTGGCCATTTAGAATCTATTGGAACGTGATACTATCAAAGAAAAGAATAGATCTTCATAATCTTTACGGGGGGAACTTCAACGGCAAGTTTTCAACATGTCCACTTAAAACGAAGGCTTTCCAAAATATGACGTTTGCACGTTTCTTCAACCGAAGGCTCACGGCGAATGATGGAGTGGACTTTTTTAGACATTTTTGCTCATTTCTCTACTGCTACTCTAGCTAGGCCTGCAGCTACGAAGGGTGGCATCCCCTAAATGTCAGTTTAACAGTATTTGGTCAGGCCGATCACCTAATGGCCAATTGAGGGGAACGAAATCTGGGTCTCCAAGGAAATGTTTGTAGAAACTTGTCTAATGGTTTTCAGGATCGAGTTAGAGAATATCGTTCTACTTTTTCGCAGTTACTATAAAGCCGATGCTGTTCTTCCAGGCTCATCTTTTAAGGGTTCATATCAAGTTATTAAATATGATTCATACCGTCCATACTATCACTTCAAATATTTTGAAGATTGAGACCAGAAATTGCACTGTATGTGAGATGCAGGCTTCTCACTGAGATGTGCGTGTGCACGTAGGCACGCGGGCAGCAAGCTATGACCAGTGCTATCACGTCACGTATCGCGCGGGCAGATTTCCGATATAGCCGAAAATCACACGGGTAAAGATGTGCCCTGTCTAAAAGCATTCTAAAAAAAAATATATTATTCTTGTGCTACACATCGCTCTTTCCTCATTGCGAAGCAACTGGTGTTTCCTGCTAATAGAGATATCTATCAACGCGTCGAGGTATTTTCAGACTTTGATAATTCAGCTGCTAGTGCAACTGATAAACAGCAGGAGTGAATTCGATTATGTGAGTGGTAAGAGACTGATTATGTCAAAACACAGCGATCTGATTCAGGTGTTTTCAAATATCATTCTCAAGCTACTGAGTGTGCAAGTCTGTTAGGATGAGTTCGGGAAAACAAGTAAAATCACCTTTGAATTGTGAAACTTTTCGCAAGTTGGACGGAAAACAGAGGTAAAAGATCATTGAAATAGAAAGTTTGCCACAAAAAAGACGAAAAAGTAAATCATAGAGCTATTATTAAATACAGAACTTGTGCCGTGTCCACGAAGCATGTGAAACATTTCGTATATTGTGAAAATCTTGCCCGAGATTGCAGTGACTGACATTATGAATAATTCATTGTTAGCAACGTGATATCAGAATCACTCTTAGACAGGTATGTAGTCCGCATAAGTAAAGGAGTGCCATTAACAACAAAATGTTAGCAAATCTCACGGCTAATCAAATCCCGGGAGAAGTTGTTAAATGGAAAGTAAATACTCAAATGTTACTGACTAAACAGTGAAAGCATAAACCGTGGTAGCAAGCTTGACTATTGTCACAGAATAGTTCGGCAAGTTCGCAGAGACCCTCGGATCCCTGGTTTTGGGTTCCAGGACATAAAGCGTCCCCCTTACTGCAAGGAATTCGCAAACAACCAAAACCTCGTAGCACCAGAGTGATTCATTGCGTTGGGGTAGGAATATTACCGGAGAAGCCTGGAGAGGTATTTCCAGGACATGCTATAAATGGTTACTTAGACCCCCAAAAAAGGCATGCCCATAGCAAACATGAGCTTCCAAGACAGATAATATATGAGATCTGTAACATAACTACAATTGCCTTAAAAGTTCACACCAAATACCACATAGTAATAACACACGGATCTCGAAATGTTTCCAGAGTACTTGAACACTTTCCCAAAAATTAGCCACCATTGAATAATAGTTTTCCAATATGACACATTGCTCACAACGAACATATTCGCTATTAAGTTTCACTTTACAGATTTTGAAAAAAATATGAACGGATCCTGGATAGAGAAATGGCCATTTTCTTCACCAGGTAAGATACACAGTAATACATAGGTAATAGCTACCATTCCTCCCAAGGTTCACACTAACAGCATCATAAAACATAGCAAAAAATAAACAAAATTCTAACTTAAAAACTCAAAGAAACTTTTCAGCATCTGTTTGACATTTTTGACATAAATGGCCACTTAGACTTCCAAATTGATCAAACTTTTCTACACAAATCACATTTGATACCTTTGTTTCGATTTCGATTTTCATCTTAATGTCAACTGTCAGAAAAATCCATACCGAAATGTTGTAATACCCTCTATCCAGACGGGATTCAAAACAAACCACTCTAATATTTCTCTATTTTAAAGCTGTAGATGAGAGACTTCATCTTCATCCTTGATACATATCTCCATACAATTACTTCAGAAATGCCAGCAATCAGCCCTACCTTGGCTCCTGCTGCAACTTGAAGACCTGTTGCATACTTCAAATCTTTTACCTTCAGCAGAGTGCAAACCAGGCCTTTGACCTATGACAATAAAGCTATAGTTATTGAATGGGGAAAAATTACCATAAAATATGACCCAATCAGCGATTGAAGGTTTCTAAATTTTGAACACACCACCAAATTTGTTTACGAAAGAAAGCGCAAGTCCACTGCAACAAGAAAAGTGGAAAATCTCTTCAAAATATGTAGGGAATCATGGATAGTACAAGTGTCAGCTTACCCAGCTTCACATGTGTTACATAAGATAGTATAATTCACTACAAAGACAAACAAAACTTCTTGCATGTATGCCACAAGGCTACAACATCACAGTGACATTACATCGAGAAGATAGCACATTGGAAAGATCTAGAAGGTTAGCATCATACTTCCCATCAGATTATATGGGAGAGCAAAATGCACCGCAGCAACATTTAGTATACCTTGGTCCGGTCGAAACGAGGTTCTGGATCTCGATACTCAAATTGTAGATGGGGAAACCTAAAGAGAAGGAGCAGTAAAGGTGATCAAAAGTGACAAAGAAAATAAAATTCAGTTCTCTCTTGTTTGTAACATTACCAGAAATTCTTACTTGTCATCATTCAAAAGATGCATATAACCAATAATACATATAACAAATAAACACTTAATTAGTGGACTCCCGCAAACTTATTAAGAAGCTCTGCATCAGATCCAAGAAGAGAATAGCATGTTAGCCATAA
>JAOBRC010522009.1:0-18541 GCA_027575255.1 Scolionema suvaense | reverse complement strand
CGTTTATTCGAGGGGGGCGTTTAAAAGAAGGGGGGCGTTTAATCGAAGCATTACGGTATATAGCTACGCTCTATATCTATCAGCCTTAGGTAACTAGAAAGAAGAAGTTAGGTCTAAAATGCAACAGCTCGCGAAAATGCCTCTACCGAAAGTGTCGGTTTGTTTCTAAACCAGCCAAACTGAAACAACTTCCGAGCTACACTCTGTAGAGACATAGAGAGGACCTTTCTCACAAAAAAGCCAACATCATCACACAAAAATAAGTCATCTACTAAAAGAGCAGCTTCACAATTGTACAATCTCTGATTTAACATTCATATCAAATAAACTCCACGAGCTTTTTTAACTTTCCACTCACACACTCCAGATTATTCATTTCAATATGGCTTCCATTTGAGTAATGGCTGCCGGTGGTACGAATACTGTCGGGCTACTATCCTCTGAACGAATGCGGGCCGACCGTTTACGTTTGATACGTAAACGGTCTGAAAACGAATACGGTCTGCAACAGTGTAACAATATACATCTCACAGGGCGACTTACGACTTACACTAATGTACTAAAAATTATAGCAGTTTGTAGACTTTGCGTTGCACTATGCATAAAAATTTCCCTGACTTTTCCCTGACCATTGTGATTTCAACCTAAAATTCCCTGACTTTTCCAGGTGATCCCTGACTTTTGTAAAAACTGCCTCTTTTTTCCAGATTTTCCAGGTCCTGAAACAATCTTCTTTCCTTCACATGACATTAGGACTGATCGCCAGAACCTGTGACTTATGTTGTATTTGTCCTGTAAAAATAGCACAGCTTCTAATTCTCTCTCATAGGTTGTTTCAGAGACAGAATCTGAGATGCATTAGAATTTTGAGCAAAGTTAGTTTGATTCAAGGTAAATATAACCATAACGTAGGCAGATACTTTTATAACTCATATAGTATTAATGCTTCTCGACAAATTGAAATTACGAGGGTTTGACCAGGGTCTGGATTTCGGGTATATATCACCAAATTGACGGAGATATTTTTCTTCTGGTAGTGCATATGACTGAAATACTTTAGATTTTAATACGTCCTAGCACCAGAATGGGTACTTCACATAGATAATCTCAACATTTTTAATGTCAAAGATTCTATCCAACCCTCCTTATAAGTAGCCCAGGAGGTAGCCCAGCTTCAGCCCAAAAGATGTTGGAAGTTTCATTTTGCAGATAGCAATTGAGCATGAGAACACACATCTTTCACATCTGTTTCTACGCAGCTTAGACTGCAGACGGCACCGATAATCATCACTGCTTATCAGGTCTCCAAAAAGCTGCTGGTAGTTACAAATATGCAGTAAGAACAATGTAGCCAGAAAATCAACACAATTGATTGAGGCAAGCGAGTAGCACGATATGCATGAGCAACACAACCTGGAGTTAAGGATCTAAAATAAGGAGAATCAATCTCCCAAAGGTGATTAACACCCTCCGCCTTTTACAAGGTAATGAATATCTGTTGATGTTGAGGGCGAGAAGAAAGAAACCAAACAACGTAAAAGAAAAAGCGATCAAAAGCTCTATTGAGTACCAAAGGCACCATGCACCGAGATCAGCAAACTAACTAAGAAAAACATGGCACATACCCAGATAATACCTTGCAGCCATAGATCCCTGTGGAATGGAAGCTTTCTTGATTCTGACGCTGTTCGGGAGCAGTATCTCTCGTTGGCTGAGAGGAACATACCAAGCGTAGACATCATCTGAAATGGAAGGAATCAAGGTAAAATAAGATTCTCAAGCTCTCATAGTGAGCCTCGTGATATGGAAAAAAATTATCAATTACACAACACTTCAACTTATACAGCATCCTTCAAAATTCACATTAAAAGAATAACAAAATCTAACAGGAGGATTCTAGAGTGCAGAATTCGGTGGTCTTTTCAACTCTTTGTTCCACTCAATAACTAATAACCGCATTTCATACAACAGAGTGCTTTGTAATCTCTTCATAGATATACCTCTGCATATACATGTGCATGTACTTCCTTGAAAGGGGAGCTGTATACCAAAAGGTACTCGATCACAGACTACATAGAGAGCATATGAATAACAAAACCAATATAGTAAGTGATCTTTGGCTGACAGCAGCAAAATTTGCAAAATATCATTTATCACACACATGTAAACACAACGATATCGAACAATTACCAAAACGATCATTTTTGTAACAACACTAACTTGTGACACAGCTTTTTTAAGACAATATTCCATTTATCAAAGAAAGAAACACAGAAAGACCAGAGGTTCTTGGTTTTTCAGAACGTTTAAAAAGAGATACAAAAGGGTTGATTAGGCCTTCAAGTAGGTGATGTCAAACAGCACTGTGCAAAGTGTAGAAAGTTGCATAAAATTGCATCATTTCAGGATCTAAATCAGCAGAAGAGTGACACTCACCAAATTTACTCGTTCAGCTGACTTGCCAACTATAACTGTGGAACCACCAGTTTGTAGATGGGATGTTATAGCCCTGGCAAACAATATCAAAGACGATTTCCATTCAAAAACTTAGAACACACTAGAACAACAGGAAAAATATAGTAGAAGAAAAAACAAAAACTTCCAAATTCTAGTGCAACAAAAAATACTGTCAATACTTTCGCAATTACAAATGCAACAGTCACTTTTAGGTTAAAGATGACTAAAATACTCCAGAGGCAATGTACCACAGATATTATTAAATGAATCCCAAGGAAAAGCAAGCCTTTAAACATATGGATTGTCAGATGCAGACTATGGAGAGTAATACAAACATCACCGCTAATGGAGTCAGCTATCCTCACACGAACACTATGCTCGACGCAAATTATTAACAAAATAAAAAAATAAAAGAAGACACGAAGATCCAAAACACAAAATCATGAATTTACAGGCTCTAATCCAGCACAAAAGAGGTCTCATTCTTTGGAAACGATGTCATTTTAATCAAAATGTTAGAAGCTTAGTTATTCTAGTACACCCAAATGTGAAGGAAATTTCTTCAGAGTGTTACCTGCCAATCAAATAAAGCGCCTCTTGTCTTGGCTTGTAGTCCATTTGGGGTTCTTTTTTGCTTGTGGAGGCTGACCTCACATGCTAGATAAGAGACTAACTACACAAGAATAGACGAAGATGAAATTCATTCCACTTTTTGCATTCTCTCATACGACCAATGGCAGACAAGCTGGATGAGTGCCTATCTTTCCATTTCTGCATTCAATAGAGACAGCGATCAGGTTGCAGTAGCCAAAGAATACTAGGTATGTTAACATTGATTTACCTCATGAGAAATTTAGAGTCCAGCAATTCATGATCAGTCACCTCTTTTCCTTCGCCAAATACAGTGTCTTCAATCTATGGTAAAAAAATTAAAATATACTGATCGTGACAGTACGGAGCAAAACCAGTGAAATTTGCAGCAGCATCTTTAAATTTGATGCAAATTCCATACCATAAACAGGATTCACAAGGCAAAGAGTTTAAAATGTGCAAAACAAACAAAACCCTCCGAAACGAAGAATCAAGTAAACAATGTAGAATCTAGCATACTAAATTGCAGAAAAAATGCGCAGATTAAAATACCACTCACACAAATTTGTGCCGGGAGGTGCAACTCTTCCAAACTATCAATGGTCTTCACAAAGCTCTTCAAGTATGTTCCAAAGGTTGGCACTGCAGCAGCCAAATCCTAAAGAACAAAAAGTGATGTTTCACGAGCTGCAGCGATGGTAATTAAGTTGCCGCTCTCACCTATACCACAGCATAGATTTTTCAAAACAGCATTGCAGGAATCGAGCACAACACATGAGGAATTTTTTTAAACATTTGAATAACGTCAGCGATGCAGTCCCGGAAGTGACTTGTGAAACTTCACAGAAAATTGATTCAGGAGTACGGCACTGCTATACCGAACAGTTTAAGTTTATTACAATTATCACTGCGCAGAATTTATGCTCTCAGAAGGTTTTAGGTCCGAGAGAAATTGCATACTAGTAGGAGGCCATAGAACATTTCACTGCTCTGCTTAGCTTAAAAACTCATGAAAAATCAAGTCACTAAAATAGCATACTTCCTCAAACTTAAGTTAGAATTATTATTTCGCTATACACAAAAATGAGATGCCACCAATAGCATGCAACAACTATGTGCAAAACATTAAAAACGAATATTTTTGTCTTCATGAAAAGTCAAACCCAAGGCGAAATGAAGTGTTCTCAGATATAACAAATAGTGATACGTGGAGCACAAAAGCGGAAGATACTGAAACACCTCCAGTTGGTTTAGTGCTCTACCTATCATTGACAGATCTTTAAACCCTGTAAGAGGGTGTTGGTGTTTTGGCACCTTCCAGAGCGATTACACAACTTTTATAAGAATATCGAAGACGACCATGATAAGGATATGCTAAGCTACGATAAAGAGGCAACAAAACACCCGAGTGTAATGAGTAACACAAGGAGAAGTATGTGAAGAAACTGGGACTACCACACCCTGACACTGACTATGCCCCTATTGACAGGAGGAAGCTCCACTGATGGAATAACTGAAAAAACCCACTTGATTTGCCTCGAAAGACCAGATCACAGGAATAGAAGACTACCGAAATCGATAACCGAGGCTGCCTGCAGCAATGAACACGCAAACCGTGAAAATGATTAAAAAAATTGGAGACTAGTGCCGGAAACAAACCACCTGTGCACCAGGACTTGTGATCTGGACGTAGCTTTCAACAATGTTTTAAGGCACCAACACTCAGCACCACACAGGAGGAGTGTCAGCGCTATGCAGTCAATTAAAACTTTTACAATCCCAAATCACGTATGAAGGACCACAAGTAGACAGAACGAACAAGAAATTACACAACTGTTACAACACAAGGTAAATACATTAAAAGCAAATTTTCGACCACACGCTCTCACTCACACCATACACTCCCGTTAGCACCATGCACTCCTGCTTGCCCCATGCACTCACACTGGCACCACACATTCACACTGGCACCATGCATTTACACTCACTCCACACACCCTATTTGCATGCTCTAAATCCCTACCATCGACCCCCTAAGAAACCCCGAGGAAACTTAGTCTGCACGGACAAAAAAGAACAAGCACAAAGATCCATTGTCAATGTTGGATGGCTTTGCCTGGGTTATGGATGCGTTGTTGCACATAAGCCAGCTATTAATTGATTTACAGAACAAGTAAGCCCAATAATGTCCTGTACTAAAGCAGGGCCAGAATGGTTAATAGCAGTAACAAGGCGGTAACCCACGTCAAAAGACATATCATCATCAGCAGAGATCGGCAGATTAATCACGCTCCCTTTTCATTCTGTAACCCTCTCAAATTCCAACAACATGCACATGCCTAACTTTTCAAAACGCGCCTTGTGTGCTACATCAAAAATATGCCATAGATATCACTAATAAACAAGTCAACTCTCACCTTCTGCTGTAACACTCGATACTTCAGGATCATAACTTTGACTTGTTGATAAATAAATTCTTGCAATGACAAATATCTGTCAAGGTCCTCATATGCCATCACAAAAGAAAGACTGGCAATAGTTTCTCCCATTTTCGAGCTTCCCAAAAATATAACAGCAAAGAATATATACCCAAGTTCTGAGAGCACATAAAACTTAGGATCAATAGTGCTTCTTTCTGTTTGCCTACACAGCTCACCACTGAGCGTGTGATTAGAAACATAGTTCAAAATTTCCTTGTTTATTTCCACCTTATCGTTACCTCTCCAAAGCTTTGAAACCATAGGTCCCATAATATTGTCCCAGTATGCTAATATCATAGCACTGAAGAGAGATGAAGTTAGTTTTACTGGCTTCGTAGAGGACCCCATCATGCCGCGGGATTTGGTCGTCTCCGCATCTGCATATTTGGCTGAAGCTTCCTCCATACTCCATCGAGAAAATTGGTAGCTAGCAGCTATTGGAAAATGCATGAAGATCACATCACAGCAGTTATAAAAAGTTGAAACAAGAACAAACAAAGGGAGAAAAGCAGTAATATGAGCTCCAGACGTCAAAGGGATAATCACAGCAGAGAAAGCAGTAATATGAGCTCCAGACGTCAAAGGGATAATCACAGCAGAGAAAGCAGTAATATGAGCTCCAGACGTCAAAGGGATAATCACAGCAGAGAAAGCATTATTACTAAGTACAAAATACAAACAGAAAACAGGTCAGTTTTCTTTATTTCCGCAAATCAACGAAACCGCAAACCGCATCACAATACATTGCTGACAAGGATGGACAACCCCGAAACATCAGAAGTGTCATGTGCAACACAGCACAAACCAAGCACAAACGCAACTTTATTATTATTATTTTCTTAGCAAATGACTCAAATAGAGGCATAAATTTTCTTAAATATTTAGCTTTTTCAGGGTCACATTTTCTTAATTTTTTTCTTGAACTGTTCATCTATCTTTCATGTTTTAGCCCTAGGCCAGTACTGTGCTTCACAAGGACCCATATTTTCAGTAACAGAACGACTTACGTGCACTGCAAATGCTACATTTGCTGTATCTGCCAGTGCAAAACTTCCTAACATAGGTTTGATTTATCCTTGATGCTTGATGTCTGTTACTCATTTGGTAATTCTTGTTTGTGAAAAGTGCTTGAATGGTAGATGAATGCTCAGCACGAAAGAGTTCCTTAATTTAAGAAATCCAGATTCAAAACTTGAGCGAGGAAATCCTTTAATGCTTTCTTAGAGTTTTGGCATTTTTCAGGTTAATTCTCTCATAAAGCGTTTTCTTATAAAAACCGTGTATTATAGCTAAGTTAATGAACTAAATCTAATCCAAATTCACTTAATCCTTGTTTTGTTCATACTGAAGTACTGCTAGTGTTGTGGGTCATTGAAAGTATGGATTGCATAAAGGAAATTCATATGAATTCATTAACAAAGAAACACTGGAACGAAAATAAAAAGTCGTTGTGTCAACGTACTTTTTTGTAACATGCAAAATGTATACCTTGTCGGTTCTCTTCGCACCAGCCCTAAATGGGGTTAATTTTTGGCTACCAGCGTTATAAGGGCCAGTGTAGAGGTTCTGCTACAAGCATTTCACCTGGGTTGCACTTCAAGAAGGTAGAATAAGGACCGTTGCTAAAAGAGTCGATGTTAAATTAGGACCAGCGTGAATAAGACCAACAAGGTACATAACTACCATGATACATCTGCATAGGATATAATAAATAAAATTTTTGATATGTATGTATATATCTCTTCCATAAATAGATGCATTGCATGTACACAATATAGACCATAATATAAACAAAATAGGCAAGGCTCCAACATATCAAACACAAAAAAGGCAGTAAACACAAATATTTTACACCAGGGGAAAATAAGTAAAACTTGATACACATGAATGTCATGAATCTGTGCCTGGAAAAGTGCACAATGCAGAAATGATATCATAATTTTCTGAGAACAATGGATTTCGTATATGCAGTTTGTTGCACACCCACATAAAGTACATGGAAGATTGTTAGCATGCGGTTCAAATGTTTCCATGACAAGTAGCTGATATCAAGCACATGAGATTCATCGAAGTTCTCAAGGGTTTTTATGATGGTATTTGAATTGCAGCAGGAAACAGCAAGACGAAGCAAGCAATCGCTGGTGAAGGTCAGGGTGGGCGGCTTAGAGTGAAATGGTAACCTTTCACATTTCGCTTGAGCAAGTGCAGTTTTTACGAAATAAAACTCTGTATCGATCATGGATCGCTTATAAACTCAAACTGGGGTCACTTTGTTTTGAGAGTTTGGCAGTTCGGAGTTTTCCTTTAAAATACAGTGTAGCTCATAAAATATGAAATGGTAAACAACAGCATATTAATGCCTTTCTCTTAAACTTGCTCATGGTTACTCATTTCCATTAAGATCACTCTGTAGCTTGTCATCGATGGGACACAACTTTCATTGAACAGAAACAGCATATCCATAGAAAATACCCCAACATCTCACATATAGTTTTACTACCATCATGTACACAATAACCATCATGATACTGACGTATACGATACATTATATAAACTCTTTATACATCTCCTCCATAAATAGATCCATAGCATGTACACGACATGAACTTATAATATAAACAAAATATATGCACTGCTCCATCATATGAAACACAAAAAAAGCAGTAAGTACAAAAAAATTACACCAGGGGAAAATGAGTAAACTTAACAAACAGGATAGTCATCAACCTGTGCCATGAAAAGTGCACAATGCAGAACTGATATCATAATTTTCTGAGAGCATGGATTTCTTCGTAACAGTTTGTTGCACACCCACATATAGTACATGGAAGCAAGGATCTGTCCTCCAGGCATTTTATGAATCATCTAGAATACTTTGTAAAAAATACCTGCTCAGAAGAACATAATTATACAACTCAATAAATTTTGCCTATTGGTCCTAAATGGTACCATTCAGAAGTTTCTCTCAAAACACGAAAATGAAGTTAATCAATTCTAGCTTCCAGACAAACACTCTAGAGCTTCATATGCCCTGGATGTAACCAGCTGCCTTAGCAGGAAAACTCCGACCCCAAAACAAGTCATACTCGGCTGCTAAACAGGACCATTATAATTTCAAATACTAACCCTAAACTTCATTCTTATATCCAAAATAACATTTTCAAAAAAAACAGCATATTAATGTCTTTCTCTCAAACTTGCTCATAGTAACTCATTTTGATTAAGATAGCCTTGCAGTTTGGCATCAATGTGACAAAACGTTTATTGAACACAAACAACGTATCTACAAAACTATTCAAAGATCTCACATAAACTAATATCCAAGCAGAAACGCAAAACATAATGATAACCACCATCACAAAGTAAACAGCAACAAAACAAGTGTGACCGGAGAAGAGCGTGCAAAGCAGAGAAAGCCTTGGAGAGAAGGAAGTGACCAGCACTCCTTCTAAAAGTTCATTGATATAGAGCATTTTCACACAGGAGATAGCTAGTTGCTCTGAACGATAAGTTAGCGTACGTAACAAATCTAGCTGTCAGTATGAAATTGTAAAAATCAATCTAGACAGCCAGATTGTTATCTATAATGAGAAATATCCTAGTATATCTAGTCTTCAGTCAGTGAAAGCCAATCTAGTCATCACCTGTTTTCACAATGAAACAGCTAGATTCGATATCTAGTTATCAAACTGGTCGCCTAGATTCAGCAGTGCGAAAACTCTTATTAGCATGGATACACAAGAAAACTACTTGACAAGGTCACCCTAATCAGCAACAAATAGATATGGTTAAGACTGGCAGATAGGCACCAATAACCAGGGAAGCACAAAGAACAAACAAATGATTTCATAAACTGGAAACAAAATAAGCCAACAGAAAGCATTTTATGTGAGGATCTAAAAATCACCACAAATAGTTTGACATTTCACCATCAGTAATCATGGATCAGCATAGATCAATGGGTCAATAAGAGTAAACAATAACAAAACAAGAACTAAGGAAGAATACGAACAAAACAGTACCTATTATTCATGAAAATTAAGCTAATTCCAATGTTAAAGGAACTGCCAGTCATAATATGAAAAGTCATACACATGATCATTTGTATTATCCTAGATTAGTGACGACTTCCCTGTCCAACTGGTCCTCTATACATCCATTAAATGAAACTACATAAAAATAATAAGCCTAAAATAAAAAATAATAACTCTAAATTTCTAACACTAAATAGGCAATGGTCAATCTATAAATATAATGAGCAAAATGCAAAGATAGCTATGGATAAAAAGCCTTTTACAAATAGATAAATAGATGGCATATTTCCAAGTGTACTCATTACGCAAATCTGGAGTATGCATTGATATTTTATTTTGTAGGTATAGTGTAAATATCATAACACCAAAATGCTTAAAAAATAAAATGCGTTCAGCTAATAAAATTGAGCAGCTACTCAACGTAAAATACAAACAAATAAAGCATCCCATACGTACAACAACCCAAAAATTCAGAAGACACAATAACAATTACTACTACGCTTCACACTACATGGCAAATGCATACGCAAGGGTTAATATACAGTCAAAGTATGCTTGCCAGCAAGAAAAATGAAAATCTTGTCAATGAAAGAACCACTACTTAAAAGGGAACTAAGGTCACAAATGAAATTTTAGTAAATGATAGAGCACATTTAAATACGGCGTACAGTTTTATTTCATGACAAAAGCTGCAACAGTTCTGGAGATATTGAGTTCTAAAGGTGAATAGCTACCATCTTGTCACTATTATACGTGATGTCATATGGGTACAACTCAAATT
Organism: Scolionema suvaense; assembly: GCA_027575255.1. Classification (NCBI taxonomy): domain Eukaryota; kingdom Metazoa; phylum Cnidaria; class Hydrozoa; order Limnomedusae; family Olindiidae; genus Scolionema; species Scolionema suvaense. The sequence goes on along the minus strand of JAOBRC010522009.1, from coordinate 8,198 downwards.
ATCCAATTAATTGCATCCTATCGTGTCATAATCCTATCAAAATACTCAAGATCAAAAAATAGTGAGGGAGTCACTCTTCCATTTTCGAACAAAGATTGATGGTATGTAGTATGTCCATTTTGAAAAATAAGCTTAGCCACTGGGTAACTAAGGAAATGGTACATGTTTAGCAACGTACTTGTCTGACATAAAAAAGCATGATCGTAGCTGCTGGAATTTAGGGAGGATATCTTGACGACTACTTAAAGCAATATACCGGTCTACAATGATTTTGGGATGGTAATAGAGCCTTCGAAAACATGAAAGAAGCTTTTTATTCCATGAAAAAAGCTGTTGTAGTAGATCCAGAGATATCTGCTCTCAAAGTTATGGAGAACTTTAGCTTGCTACCATTTTGCCTCTGAACAGTAATTATGTATGACGAAGGGCCAGACCAAGAGAAATTATCTTATCTTACTTGTTAAATTGGTACTTAACGAACAGATAAGCGATTATACATTTTTCTTATAGTCTCAAAGAGAGTTGTAATATGTTGCTCATAGCTTTATAAGGAATCCTTCTAATGTTCAACTAATAGAAACGGTCCTATATGACGTCACTGATAAGTTAAATTGAGAATCATAGCAACAGTAAACAATATCAAACTTTACAGTGACGTTGCCGAAGAACCACGGAAGCTTTTTCCCTCACATAAAAACCAGCATTCCTGTTAACCACCATGTGGGATTTTGTTCTAGAGCAGTAAATTACTTTAAGCCTTCATCATGAAATAAAAACCCAAAGTCATATTTTGCTGCGCCCTCTTATCTATTACAATTTCATTTTTGACGTTAGTTCCCCTTTAATAAAAACAAAATATCATAAAATGCCATCAGTTCTGATTTCATGGCCGCTGGAAACTTCCGCCGAACCAATCATGTCAGTATACTTGATTTCTATCATTTTTATCATGTTGGTTTAACAAAAAATAGAGCACATAACAGAACCCAACTATTCTGTAGCAATTTCCTATGAGACCATTAATTCGAGAGACATGGCTTAGTCCAATATGTGTATACATATAGCACATATAAGTAGTATATAGTATATGAAAGATTAAAATGTGTAATATATACTTTTCATATGCATGAAACAGCACCCACCAAAATTTTTCTCCTCAAAACATTCACTGTTCCCTCTATTACAAAGGATCTTTATTTCTGTGTTTTAATCCACAAGAGAACAACATCACCTCAGTGTCGAGGAGGATAAGCATGCGAAGATTGACCTGTTGATCCAGGATAAAGAGGCGGCGGATCATCAACTCCAGATACCTCTAAAAGTAATTTCAGCACAGAAAATGTTGAATGACAGAGGAGAGAACTTCACATGAAACATTGCTGTGATAAAAAAAAATCACCGAAGGCACATAATGCAATGAGGAGTAACACTGCAGAGAGGAGCAGCATAACTGAAACTCTTGCCTTTAACAGGGTGGGCTCTGTCAATGTCATGGACTGCAAAACAGTGGATAGTGAGCGAGAGCGATCCAACCCATTGAAAACAAGTTGCCAGCAAATTCAATACATCACGCCAGAAAAGAGCTGCCTATGCCCAGGAGGTTGACCAGCAGAACCCGAATGTGGAGACAAAAGACAAACACAAGACTCGAAATATTAATAAGAAAACAAATGACAACCCTAATGATTGACAAGATAGCATGCACAAGTGCACGAGAATTTTTGACTCTACTCGCAGCCTAAAACTAGTTCTATGGCATGGCATGTACATACACTAAGCCTTAGTGGATAAAGCCAAAGTGCACACACAAACACACAACAACAAAAAGTACGCATTAAGAAGTCACGGACTCACTGGATTCCAGCAAAATTAATTGAGAATCGTTGTGCTAGATCAAAGAAAAAATGAGACATAAGCTATAAGATTGACACCAAAAATGACAAAAAAACTGATGAAGCGTTCGTGAAATATTTTGAAAAGACCATGAAAATACCCACTATTGACTTATTCCCAAAATAATAGGCATGAATCATAACATCAGTTATGTTGCTGCTAAAAAATGACAAAGAATGGATGAACGGTTTTTAACATATTTGGAAAAAACTCTGAACATACTCATTTTCAGAAGTAAATTTTTACCTGTAGGCCCAACGATATTTTCCCCAGATGTCGCACATGGTTAATAACATACGCAGAGTTTCCCCTAAGATTCAGAGCAAATACGACAAAAACCAGACAAATTGTTTTTGACATATTTGGAAAAAACCCCTGAAAATTGCCATTTTAAGACACTAATTACCACCCGCAAGCCAAGCGAGATTTACGTCAGACACGGCACATATAGCTCACAAAATACGGAGAGTTGCCTCTAAGATTCGCACCAAAAATGTGAAAAAGTCAGATGCACCATGAAAAGTGCCATGTTAGGACATAATTTGCCACCTGCAAGCCAAATGAGAGTTTTCCTAGACAATAAACATGGTCAATAACACAATTGTTGTTGCCCTGAAGCTGCACACCAAAAATTACAAAAAAGTAACACATGGATCTTCAAATATTTGAAGACACCCTAAATATGTCCATTTTTGGATTTAAATTGCTACCTGCAAGCCGAACAAAAAAAACTTTTAAATTCCGGTGCCATCACTTTTTCCTGCTTATGGATTTCTACCTTCACATCATATTTACAAAAAGTGCATTGGTGACCGACGGAGGGAAGAATGAGCCTATAAAGACCTCATTCGAAAAGAACAAAAACAAGCAACCAAGTGTAAGGCAACAAAAATCTATCCTATCGTACGGTGTGGGACTTGAACCAGCTACCTGATTAGCTCTAATCACTGATCCAACTGGCCTTACATTGCAGACGAGTTCATCCCTGACTGTTTGTAAGTGAACATGTTTGAAACCACCAACAACTACCTTTGTAGATGAGAGCTAAGTGAGAATATGAACGCATTGAGTGCATAATGAGCTGATTCTGTTCAAAGCACTTGATGAGAAACACTTATCATACCCATAGCAACACAAGTAGTCAAGAAAGAAGCCGAAAGAAAGAGTCCCATATCATAGCATCTCTTCCCTTTATCTATTACTCAGAAGAACATCCCAATTTCTGATGACTTGCAAGATTTCCAGGCAGGTCAATTGCCAGCATATTGAAAACTAAATAAATTGCATAACACACAAGGGTAAGTTTGTCCAATGAATGTTGCCCGTGAATTAAATGTTGAGTCAAAAAATGTCGCCCATGAAATAAATGTTGCATTGGGTCAAACTTTCAATAAAAAATTTACCCTCTTCCAACCTTGATGCATTCGATATAAGTGCAGCACAGTGAAATACTTTCAACATTCAACAGAAGATAACTCGAGTGACAGAAAACAACATGTGTTAAATACCTGCAGGTTGGAGTGGTGCACTTGGCACTACCTGTACTGATGGCAGTGAGAGTTCTGTTTGTGGTTCAGGGGCCCTAGAACCAGCAGGGACAGATGTCTGATTCCGACTTTGAGACTGACGCGAACTTTTACCAAGTTTCCGATAAATGCAGACACATACAATGACCAATACTGTTACTGAACCAATGGTAATACCAATGACTAAGCCAGTCTTACCACTCGATGAATTTGAATCACGATCTAAAATAAAAAATGGTGGTAATAAAAAGTCTTTTTAATTTGATCACAATGCACGCAAACAGTATTGTTACTCAACAGAAGAGACTATGTAGAATAATTAAATATAGCATTCTCCCAATACCTCCTTGCAGTTCCGAAAATGGATAATTATGTTATCATGTAAGACCCAAGGCTTCTCTTTTCAATTTACAAGGGTCAGCTTTTCAGTTGTGTGGTGAATTCTCAGATGAATTGAGATGCCAACCTCAACATGAAGGAGAAAGAACTGGATTCTTTTGTTTAAGTCTTTAATTACTGCTGTTAGGCTGTCCTTAAAAAACAGTCTGTTATGCAGATCAAAAATAACAATGACAATAGCCAAATACGAGAATGTCACGGATGCCTTAGATGACTACTCTCAAAGGCTCCAGTTTGTTCCATATATAGACAGTGACACACTGTTGTGGTTGCCTCCACCTACAATACTGTATGTAAACTTTTGCGCAATTCAGCAAGAATATGGAGATCATAAGAAATAGAAGAATTGGTATGGGAGGCCTATTTAAATCTGAGCGAGTTCCAAGTATTTATCCTCCGCTCGCAAAAAAATTACCAATAAACCACGCATTCGAGCACTAACTTAAGCTGCAAAACCAACTGAAAAAGTTTTCAGCACAGAACAAAAGACAAAAAGAGAGCAGAGTGCTATAACTACTGTCCCTGTGACAGGGAGCATGACTGTGCCATTGTCGTAACCAAGACAAGAAAGTAGCCTTGATACAACGAAAAGGAGACACAATCAGACAAGCCAAAGGACATCAATGTTAAAACGAGTTTAGATGTAAACCTGATAAAATTCCATGTTTACTGCACTGATTGGGTTTAGAAAAAGTCTACAAAGTCACCAACCCTCAAATATGCCTAAAAGACACAAATGAAATGCCATCCTAGGAGACCTTCACTGTCCAAAAAAGAGATAAGATGTATGAAAAATGAGATATCTTCGACTAAAAATAAAGCATATTTATAAGAAGTTTACAGCTGCCGACTATCCTGCCCTATCTACTGCAAGTGCTATTTGTTAATTTGAAGAGCCTGATGGAAAAATAAATAATTCCACCTTTGCCATGGACTCTAGTGGACTTAAGGCGATTTTCCACGATTTTCGAAGCAAAATCAATCTCGCTTTATTTCGCTTCGAAAAAATGTCACAACACGTCATAAAAAAGTTCAATGATTTTATACAACATCAATATCGTATCATGATCAAACGGAAAACGAAAAACGCAAGATCCTTCTGCAACTGCAAGGTCGAAACCAATATCTGTCTTGGGTAATTCAAAAGGGTGTCTGCTCTTGGGGTGCCACATACGTCAGAGAAACAGAACGCAATGTTTCTATTCCCTGAGCTAAACATAACAGTAAAATAACAGAAGTCTCTGAACCAGCTAAGCATTTGAGAAAATATACCAGCCATAGCTTTGACTGGTCAAGTATCTCTTCTGCGCCATCAGCCAACAAGAAACAAAAAAATCTTTTACTGACGTGCAGAATCCTGCTTTGAATGTAATGATCAAGAAGAGTTTGCAACTTTGACTCGTTTAAGAAATGGTACAACATAACACACATCACTAACCCGATCTCTAAATAGTTTTCAATTTTAGAAATTCCTCTTGCCATTGTTCTAACTCATTCTATTGGTCAGTATAAAAAGATTTACTGGGGTTCTTAGGCCACTAGTAGTACCCAAAGATGAGATAATAAATATGTTGAAAGCTGTGCTGAGGAACTTGCAGTCTTCATTTCTATAAACTTTGTTTTTTGAATGCTAATTTATCACTGTGACATCACTTTTCACGAGATTTTCTCGGTCAAGATTCCCGACAGTGTAAATTTTTTCTTTCCTCCTGGCTTCGGATTGGTAGAATGCAGTTTATTACAATACATGAGACTCATTTGCATATCCCGCGCTTGGGATGAGGAAGCTGTAAAAAGTTACAGTAAAAGTATGGCCACTTTGATTCATATCTCCGCTGCTCTGGAATAATTAATTATTTGCTCACACGCTGACATACATCGTTCCAGGAATAATTGCTTACCATTCAGTAAAAAATCTAAGCGCGTCTTGCCTTCTGCAAGCAAATTATCGGCAGGAAAATCAATTTTACGGCAAAAAAAACACAAAACTTTGTATAGAAATTATTGATCTCAGGTAGAGAGCGACAGCTGTTGGTGATAGAGGACAGGCACACGGAAAAAAATGCGGGCAACACTAGATTTGTTTTATTCTGTTCCTTTGTTGAGACCCATTTAGTATCAACCGTAAGCAATTCGGGAACAAACGCTCTAGGTATTTAACAACTCATAAAGTGCTAAAAAGGCTCCCGCATTTTTTTTCAAGGCGTACATCCTCCACATCAGAGACCATGAAAATTTCTTCGATGCACATGTTCTCAGAACGTCAAAAACTTCGGTTTGTGTTTCCCATAGTTTATGCCTACAAAAATTTTCTACAATAATCATATTAGTCAGCCAAAAAATATCTTCCTTAAATTATTGCTCTTTTCTTCATAATAAACCACTTCATATCCACCACCTTAAATATTGGAATGGGATGCAACTTACCTCTCTTCGTCAACTGGCTCTAGATCAGCTATAGCTATGGCCAATTATACGCTTTTACTACAGCAAGTAAAGGAATTTGTGTTCCCCGTATATGCAAGCTTTCTCTGATCAAAGTACAATAATGATATACTTAATATCATACCCGAATACACATATAGTGAACTTTCTAATAGGTAGACAGCTCTGATTAGCGGACAAATTTATCATTCTTGATCGTTTTCAGGTCAAAGCTTCATAGAAACCTGACGGTGAACATGACATACGTTTTTGCATGAAACGAAACGGAAATTGTGCTTTTTTTCTCCCAAATTAGTGGACAAACAAATTTGGAATGGACACTAAAATTGAGATTATGTGTGAAACGGTTTTGATCTGCAACCTCTCACGCACAATCACCAGCACTTTATACATTCCTGCACAACGTACGCCAAGGGAGCATGAAAGCCACGCATCAAAGGTTGCATATAACGCGGAACCGAAACAAATTGGACATAAAGGATAGCCATGGAAAGTGCGATTCTGCAGGAAAATATGATGCACAGAATATATGACATACATTTACGAAGCTTCATGGAGCAGGTAGCATGCCCGCACCTTGTGTGTAGCAGCTTCCACACTAGACTGCATCCAGAAATCAAAATTTAGGGGAAAAATTCTAAAGAGGAAAAACGTCATTTCAGTGCTCTGCTGTCTGCACTACTTATTTTCTTAAAACATGACCAGCCTAGCTGGGTAGCTGGTAATACAGTCTTTCTAAAGGATGGCTCCACTAACAAGAAAAAGTTGTATGCAAAACTCCTAAATCAGTTATTCTGCTGTTAATTCAAGTCTGATCAAACCCCTTAAAATAAACAATACACAAAAACGCCAGACGGTCATGAGTAACTTGAGAAGAGCTGTCTTTATGAATGAGGAGCTTGGCTATCCCAGAGAGGACTAGAACCAGTCTACTGCTCTCTCTTGCAGGTAGGTCCGTAATACTATCAATAGAAAGGACAGCGGAAGCTTCTGTAAAACATACAGGACTGGGAAGATTACATGCATGAAAGAAAGAATACTTACATACCACCACAGAAGAAGAACCACGACTGAACACAACAAATGAAAACTTCTTCAACAGCAATAAATGCAAACTAAACAATGATTTCGGGAGTGAATCAAATTCAAACGTAGAATGAGGCTAAAACATGTGCTCCAGGACTTGTGATCTGGAAGAAGCTTTGTACATGTTTTATGCCACCAACACTTACAACAGATGTGCCTTGCCACGCCTATAAATCCAATACGAAACAATAAATACATTCACCACACAATTTATAGCGAACGTCACAACGCTAATAAAAGAGCTCTGTGGATGAAATAACAATTACAAATGTGATACCGTATTCCTATAAGAACTAAACAGCAGGGGAGGTATCTCATAAATAACACTAGCAATTTTCTGCAACCACTGTCCCATTACGACTAACAGGTCAATAGTTACAATCACAGTTACAATAGTTACAGTCACAGTTACAATAGTTACAGTCAAAGTTACAATAGTTACAGTCACAGTTACAATAGTTACAGTCACAGTTACAATAGTTACAGTCAAAGTTACAATAGTTCAAGTTACAGTACATACCATCATAAGCAACATATCCAATGACAGCACCACGCGATTTTCCAAAGCTATTGCGAAACACTTTGATTTCAACTTCAAAGTCACCTTTCATATGCAGTTGCGTTGGAGAGTCTTCTAAGCAGAACTTGTACACTTGGCTACCTACAGATGCACAAGTATAACTAGTGATGCATAATTAAAAAAGAAACATAAAAAGTCACAGAATTAGTAGATTCTCGTAAACTAAATTGAAAATCATGGGGTATGATTAACCCTATCTGACGCGGGCTTTTTTGAGCTTCAAAAACGCGGGGTGGGGGGGCTTTTTGGCCTCCCTATCCTAATTTCTG
>JAOBRC010521787.1:0-11424 GCA_027575255.1 Scolionema suvaense | reverse complement strand
CATCCCCACCCTTTCTACGGAAAATTTTTCATCCCCCCCCTTTTAGCAATTTTTTGGAAGGTCCATCCCCCCCCCTTTATAAAGGGGGGGTTCATACTATGTCCCATCGAGGTCTGAGGTGTTGCAATATATTGGGTGCGTTGCCTGTAAACTAGTTTGTATTCATTACTCTGCAACAATTCGTTACCGAAAACCTATCTGCGCAGGAGGAGTACTGGGACGGGGATGAAGACGGGGACGGGCCGACTTCTCCCAATCCAAACAGGTTTTTGAAACTTCTGTAAAAGTCCTCTGTGCCATCAACTTTTATGCTAGTTTTTTTCTGACTATGATCACTTGATGATGATTGTTTCATGACTTGATAGGCGTGGTCATTTATTTTAGGCTTTCCCTTCATTTCAGATTAAAGAAGAATCTAAAGAATATTTACTTTGTACACCCTACTATTCGACTCATGGCACTTATACGTTTTTCTAAAGTTTTTATCAGGTGAGAGTCATATCTGATTTACAGCTGTACATTTCCGATTGCAGTTCCACCTTTCTACCACGGGTTTCCTTTAAAGCAGTTTGATCTTTTCCTGGAACAAAATGCTCCTTCTTTCAATACGTTGCCTTGCTACTAAAAGTATGGAGACGTTCACTCATATATATAACCTATTGTTTGTGCGCACATCTGATTGGTGGGTAATGCTGCTAATTGTCTGAACAGCACATCAAGCATGCAGGGGTGCTGTTGTTGACCTGCCCCCGGGCATGGTCTCTAGGAGCAGTTCTGTTTTTATCTCTGCAAGATCTTTTGTGTTGGCTGAGTATTTTGTTAGTGGAAAAACTAGGCTGTCCACCTCAGAACGTTAGCAGTTTATTTGAGCGATCAAATTTTTTATTTTTGTCACACATCCCTGATTGTGGTAGAGCTGAAGCAAGTGGAAGAGCCAGATGGTTACTGCAAAAGGCTAAAGCAACGATAATATCAGTATCACGTCAGTGGATCTAATTAAATTCGCAGCTGCAGAGCTCAGAAACGAATGATTTCGTCACGCTGGCCATCGTCACAATTGTACTAATTTATGTTTCAAATAGTCAGTTTTGCGTTTTTCAATATCCTTGGTTTTCAACATCATTCTAACATTCATTCACTCATTGCGTGCAAACAAAGCAACTTCTCCATGTGTGAACTTCTTATCGCATCGTAACGCTACGAGGAAGGGAAGGGAGATATCATGAAGCTGTTTCAATATTAGTCCAATTGTTGCCACGATATAAGACGATGAGCGGGAAATTTTCACGCCATATATGTGACTCCACGCTTGATATCTGGTGCGAAAAATGTTTTATATTCATGAAATTTGACAAAACATTTTGCACCTCGTAGGAAGAAATATTTGAGAAAAATTTTTGCAGGATTATTTTACGATTTTGGCCTTTTTTTGCAAAAATTTATTCAACAAAACCTGCAAGTACTTGGCCAATCGCAAAAATTTATTCCACAAGCCTTTACATTGAATCAATTACAAAAATTATGCTGCAAAATTTCAAAAAGACTTTGAAGTATCCATCAGTTCATTATTCATGAAAAATAATGCGATTTCAAGTACTTGCTGGAGTCCAGCATGTACGAAAAAGAAAAACATTTTTTTCCTCTCCAATAATGATACCTTAGACAAAGTAGGGGCAGGTCATGCGTCACCATCGATGTTCTCTTGTTATAAACTGCAGTCACTCTTTGCTAGATTGCAGAATGCAGAAATGTTTGGGCTAAATTGCTCAGATCCATCTATCCTCTACGTGTTTGAAAGTAAGCTCCAGTAAAGACCTTTTCGCAATTCATCATCATGCAATTGATTGTGGGATGGGTAAGGGCACATAAAAAATTAATGCTGCTGCGAGGAAAGCAAATAACATCGAGTCACTGGGAGTTTTGCCGGCATTCAGGCTTGATTTCCTCAGGAGATGTCAGCCACGGTGAACCCTATAAATACCAGGCTTTTTGGTCAATGGCATGACCGGGGGGAGGGGGAGGGGGTGGTTGTCAAAATTGCCCGTGTCCCTAAATTGCCCCGTAAAAAGAGAAAGAATACCCCGATAATCCCTTTAGGAGTTTATATTACCAGTTCTAGATTGCTTGGAATGATGTGAGGTGAATCTCAACTTTCGACGAAACTGCAAAAAGTAAAAAAATGTAGTATTGAAACTTTCTCTCCCCATTTTCTTCACGCTAATTGAGCTTTGGATGCTATTTTTGGTGTTAAACAAGCAAAATGAAGTTGTTTAATACATTTAGGATGGAAAAGTACAAAAACATTTTTCTGGTTCGATTTAGGGGCCCGCGGGCAAATTTGAACACCCCCCATAACCCCCCCCCCCCCCCCCCCCCCCCTCCCCCGGCTATGCCAAATCAACAGCCGAAATGGGTGTGCCACACGCAGACGGTACCTGCGGGAAATGTTTTCTGCTATTTTTCTGAATTTATATTAAATACTAAGAAAGTGGTAAAGAGACGCTTCCATCTAAGCATTTTACTACAAGTTATTTAACATTTCAAATTCATTTCAAATAGCTGAGCAACATTGTCACTGGCTATGAGTGAGGCGATGCATGCCTTGTAGGGCCAACAACAAGTGTTTTGACTTACAGTTACGGTTTCTGGACTCCCGCTTTAGCGGAAGTGTCCTATATAATGAGGTCTGTCCGTCCTTCCGTCATCAACGCATTTTCCCGGATAACCACTCAATGAATTTTTCTGAAATTTGGTGTGAAGGTGATAATTCGCAATTGAGGAAAAGTGATGGAGCCGGAATTTTTAAATAAAAGTGTGTTCCGCTTGCAGGTGACAATTTATGCCCAAAAATGGCCATTTTTAGGGTTTTTTAAGAATAGTTCAAAATCTGTTCATTACTTTTTTATGGTTTTTGGTGTGAAACTACTGGGCAATAGTAGTTATGTTGTGGACCATGTGTCATATCTGGGAAAACTTTCGTTCGGCTTGCAGGTTGCAATTTATACACATTCAAATAAGGCATTTTTCGTGTTTTTTTCCAAGAAAGTCAAAAAACGGTGCATCCAATTCTTGTCGTTTTTGGTGCTAATATTAGGGACATTTCTACGCATGTTTTGAACTGCATGCGTAATAACTGCATGAACGGTTTATCTGTTTGTTGTTATTTTTGGTGTGAATATTTGAGGCAACTGTGCGCATGTTATGAACTATTTGCCATCTCTCCGGCTTGCAGGTGGCAAGTTATGTCCAAAGATGGTGATTTTTAGGGGGTTTTCCATGCATCTCATTAACGATGAATCTGTGTATTGTTATTTTTGGTGTGAATATTTGAGGCAACGCATATAATGAACCTTGTACCGTGTCTCCAGACAATCTCGTTTGGCTTGCAAGTGGCAATTTATGCCAAAAAATTGTGTTTTTCATGGTTTTTTCCAAATAAGTCGAAAACTATTCATCCGACTCATGTCATTTTGGTGTGAATATTAGGGGCAACTTTACGCATGTTTTGAACCATATGCCATGTCTCCTGAAAATATCGTTTGGCTTGTGAGTGGTAATTTACGTCTAAAAATTGCGATTTTCAAGGTTTGTCTACGTACCGTAATACCTCGAAGGTGGGCGCTTATTAGAGGGGGGCTCTTATTTAAAAAACTGATTTACTAGTAGCTTTAAAAAGGAAATAATCCCCATGTTTTTTTTTATGAAAATGGTACAAACAAACATGAAATCTAAAACAAACTGTTGTCTTTACTCAGCATTTCTTGTCAACTCATCTTTCCACAACTTTCTTGTCAAAAATTCGAATTAGCACTGGTTTCCAATGATTAGAGGGTGGGTACCTGTTTAGAAGGTGGGCGCTTATTCGAGGGATGGGGTGCTTATTCAATAATTTCACTTTTGGGTGGCCGCTTATTCGAGGGAGCTCTTATTCGAGGCATTACAGTATGTCATGAACAGTTCATCTGTTTATTGTTATTTTTGATGTGAATATTTGAGGCAACTGTATGCATGTTATTAACCATGTGCCATGTCTCGTAACAATCTCGCTTGGATTGCGGGTGGCAATTTATGTCCTAAATAGCGATTTTAAGGAATTTTTTCCAAATATGTCATGAATGGTGTGTCATTTTTGGTGTGATTCATAGGGACCTCTACGTACTTGATGAACCTTGTGCCATGTCTAAGGAAAATCCCGTTAGGCTTGTGGGTGGTAATTTATGCCAGACAATGGTTATTGCGTTTTTTTCCAAATGTGTCAACAATGGTTTATCTTTTCATGTTTGGAGTGGATCTTAGGGGCAACTAAGCATATATTATTATGACCCATGCTTTGTATCTTCGGAGTATGTTGTTCTTCAGCATGCGGATGGCAACTTACGTCAATAATCGCTGTTTTAGGGTTTTTGCATAATGTTTCAAGAACTCTTCATTACGATTTTGTGATTTGTGGTGCAAAATATATGGCTTACGTGCTATTCTCTTCATTGATCTGACGCGGAGATCCTCAGTTAAGTTTGTGGGAGTCCACTAATTATCTGATTTGTTTTCTTATGAACTGTAGGTGTCTCTGAAGTTTCAAACACAATGAGGAGTTGACAACAGCTGCTCACTTTCAAGTTATTCTTGTTCCTTCTGCATGTCATTGAATAGGCCATGATAGGTTATGTAATATATCGCCGCTACTATTGCCTTTTAGTTCTAAATTCTCGAAGAAAATGCAATATGTGAAAAGTTTATCTGAATTGAAGAAATATCTTCCCACTGAATACATGTATATTCCTGATATTGTACATAGGTAAGAATTCATGACAAATAATTGTATTTATTCCTGATATTGTACGTAGGTACAGATTCATGAGACTTTTCTGCCATTGTAAGTGCTCCTATTTGAGAGTTCACAGTAAATAGAAGGAGACGGTATCTGGCTTCTTCCACGTCAAATCTGTGAAGGTCACTTCCTATACTGATTAGTAACTTCTCTGTACTTTTAAGCCGATGTTTGTGCCCTCCGACACGCCTTTTTCCTCATTTAGCCGTGAAGGATCGAGAGTTGGTACTGGAGGAGATCAACTTTGTAGAACTTACATTAAGCAATTTGAAATTCAAAGCATCAATTCTCAAATTATCTTTCTTCCTTTTAGAGGAACTTTTCAAAAAAATCAAACTTTTTTCTCCAAAATAAAATCTCTACCACTCCCCCCCCGCCTGATGTCAACCCCCACTGATTACACAATTTTTCTGGAAATACACCCAGACCCGTTTATTAACACCCGTCCCATTTAAGATATGTTCATGAAGCATAGACCCCCCTGCTATTACACCCCCCCTCCCCCGCCTACAATTGGCTGCCAAAGAGTAGGTCTATTAAATGCAATATTTGGTCCACATTTAGACGTATGTGTTCAGATGCATTGTTACTTCCCAGTTTTGGCTCTATTTACTGGTCTAGGTGGACATCCTTAAATATTGATATTTGTTAGAAAAAAAAATAATTCTGATATCAAATGGAAAATTTTTTTGCGTGTAACATGAGCTTGTTTGGACAAAATGCAATTTGAAGACTTTTGAGGTGAAAAAACGCTCCCAAATTTTGTTTATCTGTTAATGAGCGGGAATACCGCCTTGAAAGATCTGTTCCGTTGATATTCAGCGTTGGGCATTTTTCTGGTGCATTGGAGTATCATGTGGAGTGTCTTGATTGATTTCTGCTTGTAGATATTTGTGAAGGTTTGGTCTATTTTTCGAATTTTACGACTAGACTATACTGGCTTATAGTTTTGGCTTGATTGAACGTAAAGAAAGCAAATGATAGTCGTAGTCGTCAGAACAAGTTTATGTTTGTCTCGATAATAGTTTTGATGACATAGATTGCCCAAGCTTTGGGATGGCATGTGCTTGGGACAGATGCAAAATTGTCTGTTGATGATAATTTGGGTGTTGAGATCCTGTGTGAGGTTGGGGTTGCCGCGTTGTTTCTACAACGGCAAATCGTGGAAAGCTTCGGAGCCTGATTTGGCCCGGTATTTATGGTGGCAAAAGTGAGAATCGGGTAGCATTTTTCGTTTTATGTGACAACGTTCATCGTCTGCTGTTGCTGGCACGCAGATATGGAAACAACCGTGCTCTCCCAGCCTTGCTCTCGTATTTTAACAGGATGCACTTTCTTTTGTTATTCGTGTTGTGCGACCAATTGTTTGATCAGTTTGTTTTCTCCAAGTTAACCGATCTATTCTAGTAGTTATCTAACACTTTCTTATGTCGAATGCCTGAGATGACAGTCTTGTTGTTGTTGATGTTGATGTTGTTGTTGTTGTTTGTGATTGTTAATTTAGGGATTAGTATTTGATGGTTCTTCCTGTTTTATTCGTTTCAGGGCCGACTCGAAATCCAGGTAGTGTCGTCATCATCCTTCTCTTCATCTTATTGAATTCTCCACTTCATCTATTTTCCACTTTAGACAGACGACGCAGTCGCATTGGCATCCATGAAATTGTTGAAATTAATCATCTAGTCGTTTCCGTGTAGTCAGTATTATTGTGTGAATGTATTAGCTTTGTCATAGTTTTTCTTTGTTTTGTGATCTTTTGTTAGTGATGTCTCTGAGATTTCGAACATTAACTCTATTTTTCTAGTTTGCTTATTCTTTTTTACACTGTAAAAGACGTTCAATGTTAACACGGAGCTTGAATTTTAATACTGCGGCTTACTTCGGAAAACTTCAGTCAGATTTTTGTTGATCGATCGGAATGAGAAAGTGTCCCCAGTACAAAAGTAGTGCGCTTGCGTGTTCTTGTTGTCCTTTTACTGACCTACTTTCTAGCTGCCTACTTCTGCAGGAGCTTGAAATGTTTTTACCGAGGTGGTGGGTTAAGCTTTCTAAACTTTGGTTTGGTGATGCTTTTCGATCTTCTTTTAACTACGTTTTACGATTGTCATAAAATAAGGATAAACATTGTAAACTGCAAAAAGGATCATCACTTTCCAGGTTGTAAACATTTTTGCCGTGGTTTTTGTCCATTGCCACCTGAATTGCCGTTTGTCATTTTTGTCTGTTATTGTCAGTTAGTATTGTTTATAATGAAGCATTGGGATGATTATACGATATAGATATGTTTAGCTTAATTCAGATAATTTATGTTCAATTCGACTAATTTTCTCGGGAATATGCTGTTGTATATATTATTTGGAGCAAGTGTCGGGACGTATTGGTTTATTTTTTCAGTTATAAGCTCAATTGAAAATTATTCTAAATAGCGTTCAGAAAATCGTTTATGTGGTGGATTTGTTTGTCAATATGCTATGTGGTGGATTTCTTTGTTGTTGTACTGTGTGGTGGATTTATTTGTAGTTGTACTGTGCTGGGTTTGTGCTAATTCATCTCCTCTTGCTCACTGTAAATTATGACTATAATATAATTTGCTTTCTGATTGCCAGCGGAACAATACTGTAGCCTTCGTACAAGACCCAACGATTGAGAGATCGTATAGGGTCTTTGCATCGGCGCTTGTTTTGCCGTCCAGCTAGTTCTCCACGCTCTATTGTTAACTGATTATGCGAACGCTGACACATGCAAGATTTGATGCATAATTTGTTAGGCAGGTTTCACAGGTTGGGCGAACACGAGAAAATTATGCAGATAATCAGCCTAATATGTGCTTGCTGGAAATAATTAGTAAACGGCTGGACAGCAAGTCATGCTCTGATGCAAAGACCCTAAAGTAATTAATTTTTGCGGAACTATTTTTTGTGACTACGGGAACAAATTTAAAATATTTTGCGTAACTAATTTTTGCGAATCGCATACATTGATGGATTTTGCGGGATCGATTTTTGCGAATGTGGTAGTTAGGACTAGTGTTTGTGAAACTCCCAAGCCTTTAAACAGTGACCATATTTGTCTATCTTTCCTTTCTCTCAACCCCTTTTTCCTTTTTCAAATTTCAGTGCTGCGAAAAGTATCCAAATTCGCAACAATTAATTCTTCAAAAATTTAATGCCGCAAAAATTGATTATCGTAGGATCAAAGAAGATGCAAAATGTTGTCAGTCTAGTGCTGACCTGCAGCTTTCTGGCCTTGTGAAAAGGTTTGCTATTATTTGCAGCCCACGCCTGTCTATAAATCTTCTTGCATTGATAGCTAATCAGTTTTCCCTTTTAGGTGTAAAACATGGCCAGTGCTTTAAAGTGAGGTGGATTATGGGAAATATTTGTCCATTGAAGAAAATTTGAAAACTTACTTTACCTAGTTCCTTAGAAGGAAACATTCATAAAGTAACAAGGAGTGTTAGGGCTGCTCTGCTTTCATATTTATTATGACAATATTTTTGGCTATCGTTGTATTAAGGGCCAGCGCTCGAGGTTCTGTTTGCAGTATTTAACCGGAATTCCATTCCAATATGGCTGAATCTGGTCTGGCCTAAATAGGGTCAGTAAGTATCTGCCAAAATTGAAAAATGACCAGCCACACCTATTTCAGACTGTCTCATGACTGTGAAGAAGCCTTGCTCGTTTTCAGAATGTGTAAAACTAAACTTGGAGAGATTAGCTGACTCTGATTGGATACCTTAAGGGAAGAAATTTTCGCGGGAAGAAAATTTCGCGGATTTCGCGATTTTTGGACAATCTTTAGCTTTCGGTTGATACTGTAATTTTTCATTTGTTGTGTACATCATGCTTCGTATTAAAATGTTCTGACAAATTTCTTGTTGTTGAAGATCTCGACCGAGTTCAGTATATGTAAATAGATATATGAATAAGAATAGATAACTTTTTTTGAAAAGCCATTTTGATACATCGGACATTATTTGTTTTTGCTGTAGTTTAAACATGTTTGTGTTGAATCCGCTATATCGGTGACTGTTTTTTACGAAGTACAGTACACTCTCGATAACTCGAACCCCCGACAACTCGACCTTCCTGTAACTCGAACTGTTTTTGAATTCCCGTTGAACCTTCACTAATACTTTCTCACAAAAGTCACTCGATAACTCGAACCCCTGATAACTCGAACATTCGTTAAGTCGAACGATTTTTCCTGTCCCCTGGACAGAAATTCCCCCGGTTACTCGAACTTCAGAGGAAAAATGAAAACAATCTCAGTAAAAAGTGGCTACTTTTCTTTCAATAATATAAAGTGCTGCAGGAGTACATGCCCTTCAGTCTAAGCGGTGATGATATTCAACAAAAGCTCGATGCACTCTTAAGTTCAATTGACAGAGACGTTACCGCTAAAGTGAAACTGAGTGACATTAGAACTTTTTTTCAGTGACGTATAACTATATGAGTACTGTCTACCTTTCTTCTTAGAATAGAACAGAAAAACCTTTTATTAACTCGAACTATTGTCACTTATCGGCCAAAGTTCTAGTTATCGAATGCCCCGATAAATCGAACATTCGATAACTCGAACTATTTTTTTGGTCCCTTGGAGGTTCGAGTTATCGGGAGTGTACTGTAGTAATTTTTCATGTTTTGTTGGATAGCTGGGATAAAGTTTTGCAGCTGAGCCTATACATAGGTTTTACAAACTTTTGGATGAAGTCTTGTGGTAAAGGATTTGATTGCCCTAAATGACTTTTACACGATTCCTTAAAATAACGAGATTATGAGAGATACGTATGAATTCTTTCAGAACTAAAACTTCTGCTGATTCTTTACTTGAACTTTTAAGATTTATGTACAAGTCGTTATATCAAAAAAATCAAATAAATTCGCCAATGCGTCGCTCTCTAAAATTATTTTAGCAGTTGACCATATCGAAACTTTTCGCGGGGACGCAGGTTTGCGGAGAGGGGCCAAAATTGGAAGTACGCGAAACATGATATCAGATTAAAGTTGTTCCGGCATGTGCTGATGCAAACTTCGTGTGTTTACATTTCCTTTTACTTTAAAACATGTCTATTGTCTACTTATTTGGCTACTATAAACCTTCTCATGGTGGAGTGTTTATAAAAGATACACGTTTGATTGAGAGTAGCTTTTTTTCGATAGACGTCTTGAGGATCATGAAGAGGAAAATCATCTCTTTGGTCAGGAACTCCATTCTGAAGGAATTGCTGGAATTGTTCCTAAGTTATAGGGATTGTTCTCTGATGATAAGGTGGGCTGTTGACCTCTTAACTTGAGACTAGATGCCTCCATTCTCATGCGTTGCTTGATATCTGATATGCCACGTATGCAACACCCGGCTGTTTATTTTTAATACTACATAGTTACAGAGATCACTGCAGCAGATCAGTGCACAGGTTAGCATCTGGTCCCAGGTGGTAACAAACAGCTTGCACCCCTCAATCCAAGGGTATAGAAAAAAAAATTCTAGCCCTATCCACAGACCCATTAATTCAAGGCACCACATAGAGAGGTTTGATGCCCTGATCCAATACTAAAGAAATGGATAATTTTGTTCCACGCCAAGCCCGCTTCAATAATAAGACTACTCAACCCTAACGGTTTATCCTTTCAATTAGGCAGAAATCTGCATGAAAGATAGTCATACTTTGATGTTGTGCTCTTTTCTTTGCATTCAATTCTAGATAACAGGAGAGGTGGGAGCTTAAACAAAGACCACTTATTTCCAAGAGTTTACAACGAATTCATTTTTTCAAATTTCTCAGGTACTAAGGTGACTCTCCTTGTTGTTAATATTTTACCGATCTTCAGCCTCATTAATTTCATCTAAAATTCTACGAGACCATCTTGATGAACTTCCTGCGTAATGAGCAAGAACTTGTAAAAAGTATCACCATTAATAGTAGACAAACCACTCATCAAAATAAAATTGAATGTTATAGTTAACATCGCCACTCATAGACTGTTAGCGTTATTATTTTCAAGGTCGTTATGACTAGCAGTGTTGTTTGTCTGAAATATGAGGAAATTTCAGGCTCACGTTCTTCTCAAATTGTTCTCATAAAACAAAAATGATTGTACGTATCTTTCACTTCAGAAATGCTGAAATGTTTTGTTATTTTGTATGTTACGTTCATTTTGGGCTTGGAAACTTGTGATTGCCTGCCCGCCCCTTTATAGGTCGGTGAATGTTATTCCAGGAACTTACCGTACACGTTCGTGCTTTGCATTTAAATTGACTTTTATGTTTTCACGGTACGATCTAATCGGCACAGCGGAACAAGTTGCTGATGGCAGTGGAGAGAATTTATTGCTTGGCTAATTTCTTGTGGGTCCAGCTAATACCCCCATCATGTTACTGCGCATGGATTCTAACTTCTATTTCCTGTGTGATTAGAATCGCTACCTCTCATCTCTCCAGGATCAAATATGTTTTCTCGAGCATGGTTGAACTACTCACTGTTTTGTTGGCTAGTTCACATGATATGGTCAAATTTCGAGATTTCACACACAAGCCGCATGCGTAAGTAATGCAGGAAAGCACCTTCTAAATTTAAAGTATTATTTCATAATTGA
>JAOBRC010521676.1:0-11425 GCA_027575255.1 Scolionema suvaense | reverse complement strand
GGAAAATGATGAAAATATACTGGAAAACTACTGGAATTCTACTGGATTTTCAGTCATGAAAATCAGTGGCCACCCTGATCTACGAAGAAGCTCTTGTTATCTTTGGCCCGAAACCAACCTCAGATCGGGTTACGCAAGCCAGAACCAATCGTCGCTAGATCTATTGCATTCATCTTGTCAAGGAAAAGACTCTCGTAACAGCCCAAATAGGCAATGCAATTGATCCTGAGAGTAAAGAAGCCCTGCGTCAGCTTCTGTGTCATATTCGTTTGAAACTTCGGCAGCTGCGTCATAACGAAAGGAGTCGGAAAAGACGTTGGCTCTTCAAGAAAGCCCAGGAGGCCTTCAGAAAGAACCCGTTTGAAGCAGGAAAGTCTGTCCTTAGCCCCAAAACGAAAATTGCACTCTGCACTGATCAAACCGCTCTAGATCAATTCAAAGCTGCGAGCACATCTGACAAATTTTTTGATATTCCTTTAGGTAAGTTGGATGGCCTTCCTGACAACCCCACCATTCTAAAGGCATTCCCAGGACATGCCTTTGACTACGATGACTTCTGTTCCATATTAGCAACACGTAGATACGCGTCAGCCCCGGGCCTAAACTGCATCCCATATAAAGTCTATAAAAAGTGCTTGCAGATCAGTACATTCCTCTTTCGTATATTTGTGTCCTGTTTCCAAATATGTGTCATACACTGGCGATATGCCAAGGAGGTCTACATACCGAAAATAAGTTCCCCTGACAAGGCATCCATTAGCGATTTCCGTGTCATCGCCTTACTCAATGTGGAAGGAAAGTTGTTCTTTAGCTTGATGTCTCGTTGCCTGGAGCAACATATCATCCACAGTAACAAGTTCATAAATACATCCGTTCAGAAATGGTGCATGGCTAAAGTGCCTGGGTGCTGGAAGCACATATCAGCAGTTTGGTCTGGTTTGAAGGAGGCAGGCAGACAGGCTCTAGTGTTGCTACCATTTGGCATTTATGTTATTCTCGACAAATGTAGCTGTCACGAATTAGCGACAGATAGCAATAACACCGATTCTGTAATCCTTGTTGAGTAGTGTACCAAAACTTCCCACCTCATATCCCGACCAAAGAAACTTACATTACTGAATCCGAAACATGATCTAGTGAACTCCCCCCGAGATCTCAGCCCTTAACACTAACAAAAAGACAGAAAACAGTTACAAACATACTCAACAAAATTCTTACGTCTGCTTTACATTCATGATCGTTAGCAAGAGAGTAGGCATAACAAATATTGCGCTCAATTAAGCCTGGGGGCAACCAATTAAGCAACAGGCCAACAAGGAGAGACGTTCGCCACAGTAGCAAAACCACTCTATATCGTCTATATTTTCAAGTTCTTCAGGAGTCATTCTAGCACAAGCATAGCACAACCACTCTTCACACCCATCACATTGAATCCAGGGTGTGCCCTCGACGTACACTGCCCCGCATTGAGCGCAATCACCTCCCTCGGCGTTGTTTTCTTTCGACTCAACACGACAGTGCTTCACGTCTTTTTTTGAATTAGCTTTCTTTTTTTGTCGCCGAGCTTCTTTTAGGATCTCCTGTCGTCTTCGTTCAGTATCGTTAGCTTCAAGAAGCTCCATACAGGCTGCTCCAGTCAGATAACTTACGACGTTCACTATCCCACTTGCCGGTGAAGTGCAGCTTCGGCGTAGCTAATACCCTGTCAAAGGGGGAGAACTCATAATTCACCGGAGAGACGCCCTTTAAATCCTCTCCTCTTTTATAAACTCTTTTAACAAGTCATTGATATTTTTGCTCTCAAGGAAGGCGATAAAACGGTCGTCGTGAATAGACTTGCCTCTTTAGCAGTTGGACTTTTTTCGTCCTGCTCACTTCTTCCTTCGCGACCGTGAATGCATCGCTGATACCTTGGATGATAATCCAATGTAATACTTCGGGATGTGCTTGATAAAAGATTCCACATCGCTAGATCTGCTTACCATTGATGTCATCTGCTGCAAGACGGTTGTTAGAATAAAGGTATCAAACATGAAAGGTAGTGGTGATGTGACCTTCGTTATAGTAAAATGATAATTAGAAATGACGTGGTTCCTCAATTTACACTCCAAACGTACGAAACAAAACGTATGCAGAAAAAACTCTACAACAACTAGGCCCACGCCTGGGAACTTGGTTCCATACCTCAAGAAGAAGTTAGAGTGTAATCACTCTCTGGAGACCGAGTTTCTCCCTATGTAACCCCTACCTCGAGTAGCGTCACTCATGACCTTCGTCGTGTGTTTTGTTCATCTATGATCCTGAAACTTGGCGACATTTCCTAAAATTGAATAAGGACCTCAGAATACAAAAAAAATTGTAATTGACTGTTATTTTAGACGTGACGTAATTATTTTTGACAGGTGTCAATCCCCCAACGCAAGGAAATTTGCAGATAAACGGTGTGATATGGCTAAACATCAATGTATGAGATTTGGCTCAGCAGGGATAAGAAGCAGTGGACAGCCACTATTCTCAAGGAATCTGTTAATGCGCCATCACATATCCACCATCGATCTTTCAACAGGAAAGCGTATAATCCAAAGACCTCTGACGACCCTGGTCCCTGTACTGGGAAAACTTGTCACTCAACACTCCTTTAACACTTGCTACAAGTGCCGCCATAATTTTCAGTATTCCTGGCAGTCCCTGTATTCTAAACAAGAAGTCATCTCTCCATTTGCGACATCATTTGTCTGACTGATGTCAATCATAACCTCTAGTAAAGCCCCTATTGACCCATCACCATTCCTAATGCACCTACAAAACACCATATGTTTGGCTACCACACCTTTGACTTCAACTCAAAACAAGACGTTCCAGAAATTCTATCTTACATCTTCAATGACCTGCCAACTACATCCATTATGGCCCTTGAAACCATCAAAATCAGCGTACAGTCAAGCACATCTTGTCTTGCATGCCTCTCTGAACGAAGCAATGAGCATTCTACGTTCATTCTGCAGCTGCCTATGAGCCGAAGTGTCCAATGTTCTATTGATCTTTACCTTGCCGCAAAGGCTTCGCAGTCGAACACAATGTGTTGTAGTGGGACCCAGGTACTAACAAGCCACAAGATTCATTCGTGTGGATGCTATCTACTAATTCAACTGAATCGTTTTATGACAGCGATGGTGCCTGTGTGAAGGATGTTCGGAAAATTGACGGTCCTGTGGACAAACTAGATCTGCCCGTCTCTGTGGACGGTGATGTGTTGTATACTAAGTCATTCCATCTAGTTGGCTACATTTTGCACTCTGGAACCATGCAAAGGGGCCACTACACAGCTTATGACAAATCTTCTTGGCTCTTATGTAATGACAAGGCTGTCATTCACATAGAGGGGGATCTGAAAGATTCTGAGATAAGCTATGTTCTCTTTTATGAGTCATGAGAGTACTTCTTGCCACCTTATCTGCTCTGTTGATGAGAAGTCTGAGAACTGATGCGTTCTGCAGAACATTACTATTGGTAATAGGCCAGTATTGCTTTACCCGCCCACATTGCCGTAACATCGCTGAAAGGATATGCAAATAAGGGTCGAAATCCTTGTGTGGTTTTGCACTGATGAAGTTTTGTCTGCACAGGTATCACAACGGCGAAGGGTGCGTGAGAATTTCACGAGAAATTCACGAGTGGTTCTCGTAAGCTTTCATATGTTCCGATTATAATCAGAACATTCTGATATTCACGAACAGATCTTAATGGAACTCCTTTTAAATCAGGGAAAAATCAGGGAATTGGATTTATGGGCTAAAAATCAGGGGAAAATCAGGGAGTTCTTCGTAAATTTGAGGAAGTCAGGGAATAATCAGGGAATTATATTTTTAATTGCTGCTGAACTTTCGTTCTGCAGTTTATGATTTGCACACAACATGGGTTCATATCTGCATTAATCGTTGTTTGAGACAGTGCTTGTGACTCAACCTACATTAACCCCATCTGACCCGGAAAAAAATCCAGCATTAAGAAAGCAACAATTGTTGAACCAGTGACTTGTAATTTTGGTGCCACGTACTGCATTTGGAGTGTTATCTTTTGACCTCTGTCTTACTTTTTTAAGTACTAGAAGTTCTCAGCACTGGGCTCTATGTGTGGACTACATTCAGCAACTACAATACAATTTGCAGAGACCTCTTTGGTTAAGTGTTTTTGGTATGGTGTATGCCTGTGTAAATGTTGTTGTAGGATTTAGCTGTTTTCTCACAGGATTGTGACCATCAGTTGAACTCTCTATCTTGTCTAGTTATTCTAAGCACTCATGGCATTTAGTACCTCTCGGATATCTGTGAATGCAACATGTATCCTGTAACTGGGAGCCTATATGGCTCAAGAGTTTGTCCGTGCAAAGTATGTTCTGTCATGCTTAATATCAACCTCTGTTGTTGTTTCTTCTCATATCGTATTAGACGGAATCAGTGCAAATTTGAATATCCCAACCTTAACAAAATCTGAGGCATGACGGTGATTCCTAGCCCTTGAGGATCAGAAGCTTCTCAGGGTTCTAGGGATGTGGCGGTCTAACCAAAAAGGGGAACCCTTTTGGGTTGGAGCTTGTCTCCATTGCAGTGATTGACATGTAAACCTGTTCTCGTAGCTGCCACCTCCATCCTTATTTATTGGGGGCTTCTAAAGGAAAAATGTGCGTGTTAATAAAATTGACCCCAACCCAAGAGAAATAAATGATACGGTTTTTCAGTACTTAGGATTGTCACTTCTCTCTCTCGGAAGCTTTGATGGCACTTTTGGAGGTTGTCTCATGACTTCTGTCGTACTCTGTTTTAGTGTTGTCTGATTAGTGGGCTATATGTTTGGCAGCAGCGATACGATTCATAGTGGCTTCTTTGTTGCATGTTTTTGGCCTTATATCTGGGTGAATAATGACTGAGGAGTTGGCTGGCGTCTTGCAAGAGGTAGGAGATGCTTGCTCTTATTACTGAGATTGGGTGGATACTGCGATTCTCCCACAATGGGGAGCCATTATGGCTCGGAGCTGGTCTCCACCTTCTCTCAACTCTGCCTTTAAGGCAAGCTTATCAGTTTCTTCGGAGCTGTTTTATCATCAGCTCCACCAGGTAGCAAGCATCGGTTGAAATCGTCACCTTTCCTGGTTGTTCCAAGTCCCACATGATTTTTGTACCTCACAGGGTTCTTTCCGTTATGGTGATCTTCTGGAATGGAAGTATAAATGACTGGGGCTAGTCCAAAGTTGTCATCAGTTTTGATACATTGCTCAGTCTTTAGGGCTATTACACTCTTTTTTATTAGCATACTGAAGCTGGGAACCTTCAAATATTAAACCTCAGAAAATAAGACTAGCATTCCTTCAGCATCGTAAACTTTGCCTAGCCTACTCAAAAGCCTTAGGGAACAATCTCAAAACTTGACATGTACATGGACAATGAGTGGCGTATTCGTGTTCCTTCTGAACATGAAAGCTGTAAACCTATGGCAAAACGTGCTACCCGGGTTGTTGTATGTATGTATGTACTTTTGAGCCTGTAAGGACGTAAATGAATGAAAAGCATACTACTAAGCATGTTTTGAAGCTTAAATCAGAACAGAATGTAAGCATATTGAACCTCCGTAAAATCTACCCTATGCTTTTAAGAAGGTAGTGTTGTTGTTGTTCGAAGCACTGCAGATGAATCTGGAACCAACACAACCTTGGTTACTGGTGCTACAGCAGCAGGTCGCAGACCTGCCTCTATTTACTTTCGAGAATTCCGCGAAAATCCCCTCCCTCATGTTACTGCCTCTTCAGGTAGGTAACAACTCCTCACTCAGGTTTCACCCAGCGTTTGGCCTCCCAGTTACAGGCACTGAAGTGCAGGGGATTGGTTTCTGACGGTCGGACCGTGTCTTATGCTGTTATCCTGTCTATGAGCATGCCTTTATCTCACAAGAGCAGACAGCAACCTCAGATTTGGAATAGTGGACCGTAACCTCCCCATCGTTTTCCAACAGATCTAGTCAGCATGCCCTAAAGCATGATCGACACTGTATTTGTTATAATCGGTTACGGCAGCGGTCCCTCTTCCTTCTCCGAGTGAGTTCAGAAATTAAATCAAAACTCTTACCCTCCTTTCGACAGATCTGCCGTCACTGCCCGAGCCCTAAGCAGTTGCAACATCGGCCATCCGGAGATGATGCTTGGGTCTTTAAGAAACTGACAAGACATGGGCAACTTATCCAGGAGGAGCCTGAGGTCTATCGTGGATAGTCACGGTTGCCAGCTTCTTGAGAGAGGAATTCGCTACTGAGCCTCCGTATGTGTGGTTGGCGGGATGTCCCGCTTCCCCGCACTACATAGAGACTCAGCACCCAGGATGACGAGGAGGTGAATACTGGATTAAAGTTATGCCAAGCGAAAGTTCCGAATCCATAACTCTAGTTTATAAGTGTGCACCTCGACAGGTTTAGGTAACAGTTAAGTAATTTTTCTCTGATTTTGGCAACTAAACGCTGGATATTGCTCTGAAGTATTTTCTTATGTATTTCCTATGCGCTTGATTCATATGCGTAGCAAGGGAACATGCAACTTGTAAATAAGTTGACTCTGAAGTACGTTCCAGACAGGGAAAAATGCAGTTTATTGTGTGCTTTTACCTTTTGCCGCATGACTCTGAATTTGGGACACCGCTGTATGGAACTGATATTTTATCTGGTTACTGCTGTTACTTAACTGAACTGTGTCTCTCATAGGTTTCTGTTCTCCAAGGTACTATCACCTTTTTCTCACTTAGTTCTGCAATGTGTTCGCGTGTTGTTATTTCTTCTCCAACCTAATCCTGGTCTCAAACATGAAAATGCTTGTGTATTTCATTGAATCGCATTTGGGGAAATTGGATTTTCAAAATCAGGGAAAATGATACTTTTTTCAGGGAAAAATCAGGGACAAATCAGGGAAAATGTTTCGTAAAATTTGGCAGACACCCTGTATTTGTTTCAATTCTAATGGCTTTCTTACGATTTTATTTTTTTCATTTAACTGCTATCTTACGATGTTATTTTGTTCAGTTCTTACGGCTTTCTTACGATGTTATTTTTTTAGTTCTTACAGCTTTCTTGCAATGTTATTTGTTTCACTTCTGGCAGCTTTCTTACAATGTTATTTTTTCAGTTCTTATGGCTTTCTTATGATGTTATTTTTTCTAGGTCTTGCATCGTTCGTACGGAGTTGTTTTTGTCACTGCTTATGGCTTTCTTCCCGTGCTATATTTTTTAGTTCTTACAGCTTCCTGGGTAGTAGGTGTTTTGGGAACAATGGTGGAATTACAATCAGATGGAATTGCTGGTGGACGTGGTGGAGTTAAAGACACGTTGGAGACATCGAAGCAGTGGATGTAGATGTTAATGGTTGATGTTTCACTGGAATTTTTGGAGAAGGAACTGGATCTCCCTCACAAAGTCGATGTCATTTGCAGACGCAACAATCACATGAAATCACACGAATGCTGTCATCTGAAGATGGTTGCGACATCCATCCATTTGAAGTTGAATAGCACTTAGTACCAGGTGGCAGATCACGAACATGTGCCGGATTAACAGACTTGCCAGGAAACAGGACAAAAGGAGGTAGCATTGCTCCGCCGGCACTGTTGCATACAAGCACTGTGACCTGCTTTTTTGACGACCCAGTGATGTGGTAAGGGTTTTTCTACTGCTTGTCACATACAATGCGCCCTCCCTTCATTTGCAGGGCAAATCCAAATTCATCTGCACTGCATCGTTAATACCCTTTTGAACAAGCATGTTCTCGTAACCTTCAAACCACGGTCGCACTTTGGACTCTGTGCAAGCAATAGCACGCGATACCTCCAGTTTCTCTGTCGACTTAGTCGTCAATTCTGGATGACGCTTGATGAATAATTTCATCCATTGATCACCAGGAACATTATCTGTGAAAATATCTACTTTACCACTTAGATCTAGCAGTTGCTTCACTTGGTAACGAATCTGTTGTTTGCTTTTCCCAAAAGCTCTACCAGAACATTCCTTTACCTGGAACAAAGAGGGTAACGGCGATTTTAAATACTGTAAAATTTTCTTGGAAGCTAAACTATCGTTTATTAGAAACAGGAAGCAGATAAATTGAATAAACATCTTGTTTAATCGTAACCATGTTTTGACATAAGAATGGAGCCAAACAAGGAAGAACTACCCGGCAACGTCTCTCAACAGAAATGTTATCTTTTTATGCTTTTTTATGCTCTTTGTTCCAGATTTACTTTTGACGGTCGAAAGGGCTTCTTTACAAAGTTGTAAACACTGCTTAAATTTTTTGCGTGTCTGTGAAACGTCATAATCAAATTCCTGTTCTCTTTCAGTGCATCTTCGTCTTAGTTGTTGAATAACTTTGTACTGACTATTTTTACTTTTCTTAGTGTTTGTAAATAAGACCTTGGATTTCAATGTGTCATCGTTCATTATTATATCTACTAGATCTGTTGTCGCCGTCTCTGCCCAAGAACTTCGTTGCCCTTTCTTCTTATTTTTACCAATCAGCATCACTTTACGGAACACTTCTGCTGATTCTTCGCTCTCATCAACATTGCTCTCTTGTGATTCATCTTCTCTGTTTACCTATAATAAGTTCAATGAATTAAACTCTTTATTTTGGTAAATTTATGTAGTATACCAACGCACCAGCTACGTTAAAGCCCACACAAGTTGCTTAAACTTTTCAAAATGATGGTATGACGACAACATGTGATTATTTCGCTTCAACTGTATCAACTTTGATTGAAGGCTGGAACAACCTTTTCAACTTTGATGAAATGTGACTCAGACAAACCATGCTACAAAGAAGCAGACATTACTGCTCATAGATGCACAATGCTAGCAGAGCTAAAATACTTAGTCAGAATCCGAAAAATTTGTGGAAGTTTTTTCTCGCGCGGATAAAGCACTTGATCTTGATCCGGCAACCACTCGAAAACTAATCATGCGCATTTTTTTAAAGAAAAGACACGTTCAAAATACACATTATAGTGCAGTTGAACCCGCTCTGTGAGTTACTGTAATCAACTTATGGTTGAGAGGGCTAACAAACTAACCCACAACAATTGTTCTTCACATTTACTCCTTAACTGATATCTATTAATCTTCTATACCAGCTCATGGTTCAACATCAAAGTGCTGAACAAACATTTATACCCGACATTAAAAAATGACTGTTCGTCCAAGTCAAAGCCTATTGGCAGTCCGTAAAGTACACCATCTATCATTTTGGTATGATCATGGTAAGTCATGTCAGTTTTCACAGCACTGAGCATAAGTTTTACGTTCTGATGAGCCGTGGAAACGCAAACGGAATGTGTACCTGCAGACTGGTAAACTTTGAGAAGGCCAGTTTCACGTTTTGGATGCTTTGCCTGGAAGGCAGTGTACAATTCCTGCAAATTCGGCAACAAAAGTCTCTTTGACGTATACTGCTTTCTGCCAATACTCACATAGTCCTCTAGACCTGGTAGCTGCCGAGAATACTCGTCATTGTTGTAGAAGTTGCTCACTAGTCACTGTACGTCTGCGCTAGTACGTAAACCTGGAGCAGGGTCAGGCATTGCAATGATTCTTGAATGCACTGTTACATTTGTTGTGAAAAACATTCTGCTTCATTCAGTAGCACACAAAAAGAATCAATACAATTGTAAATAAGGGGAAAAGAAAACGAACAATCAGACATCTTGAGCCGGACAGTCAGAATTAGACTGACTAGCAGAAATTTGATGAATGTTGTTAGTTGATATTGTATGTTGGGAAGGTGGATTTACTTTTGACGGTCAAACAGGCCTGTTTACAAAGTTTTAAACACTGCTTAAATTTTTTCCGTGTCATAATCATCAACGTCATAATCAAATTCCTTTTCTCTTTCCATGCATCTTTGTCTTAGTTGTTGAATAACTTTGACCTAGAACTGACCACTCATGTTAGTTGATATTGTATGTTGGGAAGTTGGATTTTTAATTTTTTTCTATTACGAGCGACAGGGTTCCAATCAAAACGATAAAACGATAATACAAAGGACCAGAATCCACAATGAATATGTTGTAGTTTCAGAGTGCGTAGGACTGAAAATTGCTGATGATACCTGATAATACCTGAAAATTGCTGATGATAGACGTGGATGTTTCATTTTTTGTTTTTGTTTTTGTTACAGGTCTAAGTTCTTGACTCTTACTTTCGGCGCTTGGAATCGACAGCAGACGTACTTTCTTTGCCTCATTTCTGCGGTGAGAGAATACAGTGTCTGAATATTCCTAATAGGCATTGATCCCGTCACACTCCACTTGAAGTCTCCAGCCCGCTTCAACAACAGAAAGCGTGCAGGGAATCACTTTCTCATTACGATCAGCTATTTCCACTATCCACCTGTGCGAACAATGATAGGTTTTTGTGCTGTTCTGCTCATATCTTTCATGTGCTACTTGAGCCACTCTCAAATCTGTTCCATAGATATTTTTTGTCATCGTTGGTCATATCAGGGTGACAGTTAGACACTGTCACTTGCAGTACTTGCGTGTTGTCTGCTACAAAAACGCATTCTTCGTCTCCAGTTCGGATGTTCAAGTTCAGGGCTTCTCGCATCAGTACAGTTGTCTTAAATCCGATCACAAACAAGTTTCTGGCTTTACCATCAAAAAGTGGGTGACGTTGTCACCCGTCCATATTCCCCTGCTTTGCAAGTTTTGTTGCGCTGCGTCTTCGTTGTTTGTTGATTCAACGTAAAGGTGTGCAGTTCTTTTTGGCATATTATTGTAGCTAAAGCAGTCGGGCAACTTGACCTCTTCATGCATTTCATTTGGTTAACCCAGAACCAGGTTTTGTTTGCTGTCCTCCCTCGTTCAATCCATCTTGTATTTCTATCTTGTAGACAGCAAATTCAGCAATTTCCGTCCTTCTTTCACGGAATAGAAGAATTGTTTAGCGCCGAAATGATTTGCATATTGAAAATCGAAACGTATGTGATTCCTGTGCATGGTTTCCTAACAAAAATTTCATGCAACAAATTTTTGCAAATAACAGGCGCTGGTTCCCTTCTCTTTCTTCTATTGCACCTCCTCAAGTTGTGCCTTCTCTGAACTAGTAGCAACTAATACTTTCAAGCGTTTAAAAAGCAATTATTTACTGTGTCGAGTTCAAATATTGGGTTGCATTCCAATTTCGTAATATGAAAAAAGAAATCTTGGTGAATAACACACGCAAGAATCAGGACGAGGAAACTTGGAGAACACGAATATCTCGGACGTCACGAACATCTCAGACACCTTGAATGTCTCGCATCATGCCGGATAAGATTGATTTGAGTACGTTTAGGACTGACTTTTGGCCCAATACTGCTAGATATTGAATCAAGTAGCTTTTTAAACCAGTTTGCGCCCGG
>JAOBRC010521565.1:0-10110 GCA_027575255.1 Scolionema suvaense | reverse complement strand
GAAATCGGTAGGAAATCGTACTTTTACCGAACAATTTTGTTTGTAATCGAAGTCTTATTGTTCTAAGTATGTTCTTACCTTTTTGGCTCTTCAAGGCCTTATGTGCTTATGTTTAGCATTGGCCACGAAAATTAACTCCCACTAAAATGGATAGGTGAAAACAATATTTGACTGCTAAGCATTGGGTCTCTTGGTGGGAAATCGGTAGGAAATCGTACTTTTACCGAACAATTTTGTTTGTAATCGAAGTCTTATTGTTCTAAGTATGTTCTTAACTTTTTGGCTCTTCAAGGCCTTATGAGCTTATAAATTTTGTGCTTATGTTAAAAAATACATGGAATAAAAGAAAACCTCCTGCTAAAGCCTAAATAAACAACACTTTTCCAAAAAATCACGATTTTCGAAACTTCAAAACACTGTTTTGCATGGAGGCCAGTGATCTACCACTTTTAAGGTCAGGGCAAAACTGTAAACTAAGCTAAAAAAAGCTCAATAAAAAACAGTGATTTAGACTTTAAAATTAGTAAATGCCATGACTAACTGATCGACAAAAAGTCACGCATCTCTCGTTTTGTGTGTCCGTTCCCTATTTTTACACTTATCTGCTAATCAGCGAGGAAAATAAAATACTATTTCCATCGTTTCGTGCGGAAAGAAATACGTCCGCTGATTGAGTGTCCACCTTTTATAAACTTTTTTTATAAGGTTTTGACCTGAAAACGATTGGGGAAAACAAATTCATCCACTAATCAGAGGTTGTCCACCGCTTGGAATGTTCCGTTTTGTTCAAATCTAGTTTAGCGGCTTCTTTTTTCTTATATCATTCTTGCGAAAACACTTGATTTCCTAAAACGTAGCATCATAGAAATTTCATGCATACGTTTTTGAAAACCTGCATGCAGGGTAAACTGTTTTATAGACAATTGTTTCTTTTAGACATACATTTCTAAAAATCATATTTATATATGCCGCTGTAGCGACGAACCAGCAATCAGTGTTTTTTGTGTTTTAGTTTTTGAATACTAAAAGTTTTGGATGGTCACTTTTGGATAACATTTCCAAAAACTTTTTATCAACATAGCAGCCTCTTGAACAATTGGGTCCCGTTTTATTTGCTGTATTTTTTAAATTCTTAGATTCTGATAATGATATCAAATAATCTGCAATCTGCAGATAATGTCAAAATTCGTTAAACTTACAACTTCATACAAAGGATTGCTGGTTACATGTGTTCAGATTCAAGAACATCCTTTTGCTCCGAACATGTCCAGCCTTAAATTTCCCTGATACATGTTTTCTTTCTATAGACCTTACCAACATAGGCTGAACTGATTTGAAAGATTCCAAAAGGAAACTTTGCTTCACTCTTGCTTTTTGGTAGTGAATGCAAATCAATTTTTTGGATACATTTTGCTTATTTCTTGATACGTTATTGCCGCAGTTGAATTTGATTATTCATCAAATTTTTGAAATTCTGCAGTTTTGATTTCAGAAATTCTTTGAACTTGAAAACGATGAACATCTGCTACAAAGACATCCAAGCAGGGAAATATAATTACTATAACATTACAATAACTTTGCCAAAACAGCCTTGGTTGTTGTAAGGAAGTTAGCAATAACTGTTTTAACTACTTTTTGATAGCTATTTTAACTTCCTTGATTGTTGCGAGAAAACGTACCATGTTACTCAAATATTTGTCATTTCTATTTTGATCCATTCTTACTGTGCTTATTTTAAACACTGTCAGAGGGACATGTGTGGACTAAATAACTTTCTTAAGGGCAAATAAGTTGCGCTTTGGTCACTTTTCTTTGATTTTCGGCCTCGTCTCTTCATCTTTGAAATATTACTAAATGAAATGGATAAGATTGAATTGGCAAAGATCTAGTAAAGAAATATGCCTCTTACATCATTATGTAGTTATTTATTTCCTTGCGAGTGAATGCCAATTAAACGAAAACATCGGTGACACTTGCCTGACACTCATAGTCAAGTACTACGCAACATAGTTGAACAATTTTACCATGAAAATGTTTGAGGTAGAAAATTCTTGAGGTATTGGGACTCAGATCTAAGATCTTCTCGCATTCAGTTTTCGGGAAGTTTGAGGCACGTGTTCCTATCAAATCCTTGACCCATTGGCAATCCTAGAGAAACTATACGCCATTTTATAAGAACGAAAAAGTTTTAGCTGAGGCTCGGTGTATTTTTTTTTTTTTTTCGATTTTTAGCTCAATTTGTTCTTTGGTTTCTCCGTAAGCTTCCAAGGCGGTTTAAACCTCCTTGATCTATCTAAACGAAACATTATTGATATGTCACGTCGTTGTCGTAAAGTCTTAGCCCTATTACACAATTTGATTGATCAATAAAAAATGGTGCTATTGTGCTTAACTTCGGTGTTGAAGCTCAACCTGGGTTTGTTCTTGATTTTTAAGCAAATATAAGGCTCTTGTTCTTATCAAGTTGTTATGAAACAAAGAAAGCGAAAAAAAAACAACTTCAGCTGCATGAAATCTCCAGTTTTTTGAGCTGAGTTCTGCTAAAATTGCTCCGAGAAAAAGGATTGCTCCTTGTAAAGGTGTGGTCTTGTTGCACTTTCTTTTGTAGTTCCTTTTCAGTGTGAGATCTGTTAATTGGCCAAACGAAACTCTTTGACAAACCATACTGCTTGACAACATTGACTTTTTCTTTTATTCATGGCACTACGTTTTATCATTCAGCTCACATAAGGATCTATCCAAGTTACGAAGAAAAAAGTACAAACAAATTTTAGGACTTTGCTCTGCCCAAAGTTCTCAATGAATACAAAAGTGCGGTGTTTCGCCATGTCTCTGTTACTATCAACAATAAAAAGACAAAATTTGATTGGTCCGATAAATTATACGTCCATGGTCCGATCAATATTGATGTGAGGCAGAAAAATCTGGGATAAACGATAATATAGAGGAGCTTTACGTCAGCAAGAAGCAAATGTATGACAATTAAACCTTTACCTCATACAAAGATCGTATGACTTTCCACTTTATTCCCATCATCGTTGAATGGAACAATCTGCCTAAATGATGACTCAGAGCAGCAAATACTGGATTTTGTTTTGTGCAGGATGATTCCCCTGATGACGTAAAGACCTTGTTAGTCACGTTCTACTGACGACAGACAGACCGCTCTCACAACTTGATTTTGCGTGCGCGTACGGCTATCTTTTAAAAGACTAAACCGGAAATGGGAGATGGAACGGGGGGACGGAATGGAATGGAATGGAACGGGGAATGGAATGGAATGGGGGAATGGAATGGAATGGAATGGAATGAAATGAAATGGGGAAGGGAGTGGAATGGGACGGAAAAAGGGGAAGGAAGGGAACAGATATGGAAATATATTCGCTTTATATCCAACTTTGTTTTGTCCAATAAGGCACCAAGCTGTGAAGAGGAGCAGGCGAGTATGGCTTGTTCTGTCATTAATAGCTATTAATACTGCCCTGGGAGGAAAAATTTTAAACTTTCTACTGGCGCGAGTGGGGGACGTCTATATCAGAGAGCAATTGAGGATCTTCGGTCACCACAAATGACAAAATATCAACCAAATTTGGAATCCCGTGCCGTTCTTATGATACAGGAGATTTTCCGAAAAAAAGCAGCAAACTTATTGTATAATATACATACAGCTTCTGCTATCAAACAGAAATAAGGTTTATTGACAAAGAGAATGTTTTCCTCTCTCACAGATTAAGGTATGGGGAGGCTAAAGGTAACGCATGAAATAGATACGAAGTCATATATACCCTCGTTTCCCAGCGAACCCAATAAAGTCTTAATGAACAGGGGAGGTATGGGTGGTTAGCAAATTTAATACACTGGGGGAGAGGGTGGTAGAATAAGAGGCAGTGTAGACGTAAATCAATTCACCAAAATTTCGTGACATGTATCAAAAGCATTGTCAGTAAAATACTTCAATAAGAAATACGATATGATGAAATTAGAAAATATTTCTGACGCTATTGCGAAGACAGACACATTGTTGATCTTGCGTCCTGACGATGGTGGTGTCAACTAATCCATCGAAAATTTGACAAAATTCACTTGGCGTGGAGGGTACTTCCGTGAAAGAAGTTTTATTATTTAGTTTACTTTACACACAGTCACTAAAAACATAAATTCAAAATCAGGGGAAAAAACTAAGAAACACGCCAGGGCAGGAGGGGGGCCTTGATAGACACCGGAGAGTAGTAAAAAGCAATAACAAAGTATGATACAGATTATGAAAACAACAGAACATAGGAGCCGTAAAAGTGATATTTTCCCTAATGGTTTCTTTTTGGTTGCAAATTGCAGAGATGCTCCCCATTCATTCAACGACTATTAGGAAAACAGTTTCGTATTACATACTAATAGATTTTTTTATCTAAGGCCGTAAATTGGTACTAATTGATCCCTTTACCGTATACCAGAACAAAAGCGTAGGCCAAGGGCGCGAAAAGAAATGGGGTGCGAAAAGATCAGGACTTCAAGGGGACAATGGTCAAAAATAAAATCTTAACACATGATAGAGCACAACAAAACATGGGATTTCCCATCAACACTGTAACAAAAGCTTGCTTAGTTCTGAAGATATTCTGTCTCAAAATCTACAATCCAGACAAAATATTTGGCACAGAAGGCTTTTTTTCAGCCAAAATCAAAATGCACTTTTTACAACTTTTGCTCGTAAAAGCACTTTGAATTGTATGCGTTTCAAGAAATTTTTCGCAGGTGTTTAGCAACCTCTCTCTACAGTCTCAGTGGAATTTCTAGCAATTTACCATAGTAGACTGAATTTCACGACTTTTGTTCTCTAATTTACCTGACAAAATAAAAAATCCCAATCCACGCCCAAAAACAGGCCCTTCCACACCCTGCAGACACCCCAAAAAATGCCAAAACATTATTTTTCAAAGTCAGAAATAGTAAGTTTCTCAACCCTATTTGGCCCGGAGGGTTTGTTTGTCGATTTTTTTTCTAAATATCTCATAAACGGTAAAATCTACAAACTTGAAATTTTTTGGCTTTAGTTTCCATCTAGAAGACATGTTTTACAGCCATTTTTAACCATATCGGGCATTGGTTTTGGATAGCGCGGCTTATTTGTTGAAGGCACGTAGAAAAATTTCCGAAACCCATTTTTTTCAAATTTTTCGTTTCTATCTTCCATAAAATTTGGCTGACGCATCCAGACAACTTGAAACTTGTCAGAAATACAGTTCAACTATTGCACTTTATGATTTTGTACCACAAAGCATGCCCTCTGCTCTTGGAACACTTATACATGGTTTGAAAGTGAGAGTATGTTAAATGAGATTTATAATGGGAATAGAAAAAGTGTGGTCACTTTGAGATACTGCCACTACTTTTTAGATGGAGTAGGCATCGGTTTTACCGCTAAAACGTAAAGAAGAAAAGTGTAGTTATAATCCTGCCAAATTTGGAGACTTCATGATGCCCCAGTCAAATTTTAGAAGGGAGTCATATTGACCCCCGACCCTATTTTGACTGGGATTGCAGCCATCTTGATTTTTCCAATTCTTCATGATGTTATTGGAGTCCGTTGCTAACACAAAAACTTATGTTATTTCCTTTGTTGCATAGTTTAATGATGAAAAGAATGAGACAGCTCTTTACAATAATTTAATGTTGATTGCTTTGGAAGCAAGGTGTAGATACTTTGAGTGTGTGACACTGCTGACATCATGCATAATTAGTGACCAGATAGCAGCTATGACACTACTGACATCATGCATAATTAGTGACCAGATAGCAGCAACACTGTCCAATACTGAACTTTTGGGACTATATGTCTCCAGAACTACACAAGCTTTTGTCGTGAAATAAAAACTGTATGTCATATTTGTTGAGCTCTATCATTTGCTAAAAATTCATTTTTGACCATTGTTCCCCTTTAAGATACAGATATAGTACAAACACTTTGAGTGAAGTTAGAAAGGTAGTACTGACAACTTTTATCACCTACTCTTTCTAGTTACATTCAGAAAGTTGCCATCTGCATATTGTCATCCGCCATGCCCAAACGGTGTTGACTCAAGGTTCTAAGACTGTGCGACAAACCCGTGTATACATTTCTGGTCTGGCCAGAAGCCTTAGTTCATATATCTGGGAGATTTTTATTCTAGGCGACTAGTCGAAAACAAAATTGTATGAACTTGTATGCCAAGTCCTTTGACGGCATCCTCTGGGCTGCAGCAAGTATCTACTAAGGTATCCCTGTCTATCAAAATTTTGCGCAACGCGGGAGTATAATGCACGTTAAACAAGGAAACTCCAAGCCCCCAGAAGGGGGATTACTGGGGGCATGATTTTATTGGCATGTGCCGCTCAAAATTGAGAACATGACCCTGGTTTATGCAATATGGGAAGGAAAATTTGGTATTTTTTGTGCTCCAGATCGTCGGAAAATGCATTTCCAGCAAGAATTTATTAAAATTTTGGATCATTGCACTCTAATTTAGGGCAAAACTTCCTCTTTTTAACCCTCGTTTAGGGAAATGGAGCAAAATTTACTACCTTGTTGGGTGGCACATGTCGCATCTTAGTATATGGTAGTACCCACCCCCCAGATGTATATACAGCAAATAGCTACTCCAAATTTTGGAGGTTTGACATTTCAGAGACAATTTGCTGTTTGCAAAGAAACTTGGTAGTTACTTAATTTCAAATCCAAAAATGTCTCGAATTTATTTGCTCGAAGATTTTCAGTCCGATCTATTTCATTATTAATGATAATTAACTGACACGTTGAGTACGGAGGAAATCGAAAAATCGCCGAATTTCAAGAACAAAAAAATCAAACTTTTACGACTTTCGCAGGGCGACTTTCTTAGCTGCAATTGGTTCAAATTTTAATGCTCTTTCCCATGCGCTTAGTGCCTTTGCCTAAAAACACCCAGAAGTGCTTAAAATTGAGCTGCAAAGGTCGGTGCCAGAAATGGTCCAAAAAACGAGGATACTCTTTCATCTTCGCACGCAACGTGTTAACTAGAGATTGGCAATCTAAACGTAACAATTAAGGAACATCTCTTTTAACGCTTTTATGGCTCCTATGTTCTACTATTTTCATAATCTCTATCATACTCCATTATGACTTTTGTCACTCTCCAGTCGCTGCTGAAGCCCTTTCCTGCAATCGTGCGTTTCTTAGTTTTGCCTTTTGTTTTCAATAGCACACGAAATATTTTCGTTGTTGTCTAATCATTCCACTGAAAATTCTTTCAAAATAAAAATGGTTAAAGCCTACACCCCCTCTTTTTCTCCTCCCCCCCCCCCCCCCCAATCCCCCGGTGTATTAAATTTTCTAACTACCCACCTCTCCCCTGTTCATTAAGACTTGGTTGGGCTTAGTACAAAAATCACATATACCCTTATTTGTGTAGTACACAAATAAGGGTATATATGATTTTGTGTATATTTCATGCAATACGTTAGTCTCCCCACGTCGTATTTTGCGAGAGAGGAAAGCGGTCTATTTGTAAAAAAAAACCTTATTTTTGTTTGATGCTGTTTGTGTATTACGCAATACATTTGCTGCCTTTTTTTAGAAAATCTGCTGTATCATATGAATGGCACGGAATTCCAAATTTGGTTGATATTTTGTCATTTGTGGTAACAGAAGAGCCTCAATCACTTTCTAGTATAGACGTCCCACACTCGCACCAGTAGAAATTTTAAAATTTTTCCTCCCAGGACAGTACTAATAGCCTATTAACCCTACTAGACCCGGGCTTTTTTTGGCTTCTCAGATCTGGAAGGGGGGGGGGCCTAGTAGGGCCCCTACATAACTTCGGTTGTAGTAGCAGCAGCCACGAAACTTGGTAGGATCATAGTCCATGCTGTCGTGCACACTTTCCGGTTGGTAAAACATCAGCAGGTGGTCATTAATTATGCTGACGTGATCATATTTTAAAGAAACGTGCCTCAACTCGAAAAATTTTCGAAATTTCGAAAAACTTCCGAAAATAAATTGCCAC
This sequence comes from Scolionema suvaense, assembly GCA_027575255.1. NCBI lineage: Eukaryota > Metazoa > Cnidaria > Hydrozoa > Limnomedusae > Olindiidae > Scolionema > Scolionema suvaense. The sequence goes on along the minus strand of JAOBRC010521565.1, from coordinate 2,092 downwards.
AAGTCCTCAGGAATCTACAACGTTTGGGAAGCTATAAATAGTGGTAATAACACAGAACTAAGGGATAAATGTGGGTAAAACACACGATTATGCCCGAGAAATGATGTCAGCATACAGTATTCTACCATCATCTAGTGAAGAAAAATGCTGACGTCAGCGGACAGCAGGTACCGGAAAAATTTTCTTAGCGGCCAAAATACTCTCAGAAAATTTCCGACAAAGTCACCAAGTTTCATGGCTTTTGCTTCAGAAATGTGGGAGGGGGGGCCTAGTAAGCCCCCCTCCGGGTCTAGTAGGGTTAATGACAGAAAAAGTCATACTAGCCCGCTCCTCTTCAAGGCTTGATGCCTTATTGGACCATATCCATGATTGGACAAAACAAAGTTGAATATGAAGCGAAGATATTTCCATATCTGTTCCCTTCGTTCCTCTTTTTCCGTCCCATTCCACTCTCTTCCTCGTTCCATTCCATTCTATTCCCCCAGCCTGCCCGCAACCCCGGACAAAATATTTGGAACGAAGCATCATTTTCACGCCAGCATCATTGGAAAAGTAGTTTTGCATGGCAATAGTCTCCCCCACTCCCCCAATTCAATGTTGATGATTTGAAATGAGTTTTATGGTTGCCTGAGCACGGAGAATCAACCTTGAAATGGGGGAGAGATAGGAAAAAGCGAAAGTTCCAATATATTTTGTCTGGGATTGTGGGTACAAAAACTTGCTCTATATCATGTGCGCGAACCTGGCGCCATCTTACAAGCATTATCGCTTGCATATCAGATGCGGCACTCGAGTTGAATTTTGAAACAGATCGCTAACCATACGTATTGACCTCGGGCGATAAAAGGGGTCTGAAATACCCCGGACTCAAAAAGGGTTAAATAAATTTGATGATATAGTATAGAATAACCCGACTTGGGGGTCTTAGTTAATGGCGAAAGCTTATTTTGTTTTTTAGATATCCCGTCTAAAGTCGAGCAAATACCATTCTTCATTTTTTATGTCATATGTTGATAAAAAATTGCCATTTTTACTTTTTCAACTGGATCTATTGCATAACACATCACTCTTTCTTAAAAAGAGGAAGACTGACTCCTACTCTAAAGACTAAACTTAAAGCATTTTGGTGCTGAAGTTTGGATAATTTGAGTTGTACTAATAGCGTGAACCAAAATTTCATTTTGAGCTCAATTCCCCTGTAGATGGTGATATACACTTAAAAAGTCGATTTTAACATGTTTTGATATGTGAAAAAAAACAGTGTTTCGTGAAGTAAATGCTTTTTACGGGATAGCATTATATCTTCGTTTTGAAATGGTGACTTTCAACCCCCATAAATAAATATATGTATCTTCAAGCATAGGACACTACAATACAAAAGTAATGAAAAATAATACGTAATTCTTCCACAAAAAGCTTCAATCACTACAAATAAGTGCAACTGTTTACACAGGCAAGCAAGTGCACATGTATCCACTGTAAGTTGCCGTGCGGACTGACATTTTTGACACCAGGGATGTCAGAATGACGGATGGTATCTAATACTTTTGCCGATAAATGCAGGTGTCTCTCAGCCAAGTGCACATAGCGTATGTTTTTCATCCTGGGATTGGGGTGATGATGGTTACTGATGGAAGTTGTTGACCAGTTCGAAGAATACGAGCAGACGGAAGAGTTAACAGCAAATGATAGGTTAAATGCCCTCTTATCATGAGAGCTAAGACTATTGTGCGAATCAATGTATCGAAAATTTAATTGTCAGAAGTTTTTTAGATGCCATCACGAAGGCAACGTGTGTCTTCACTCGTGAAAGTTGTTATTCTAGCGATATTTTCGTCAGCATGTTTGACATCGGTTTATATTCTGACAACGGGTTTGACATGGAATCCATCTCTAAATTGGAAACAAAGCCAATTTCGCCTCTTCAAAGAAAAGTTACTGAAGGAACACAAATCAGTTCATACGAGTTCCTACCTCGGCTCATTTGATCGTCCCCGGTCTACCTCACAGCTGTCGGACTTCACCAAAGTTGCTATTAGTGTGCCAGTTGTGGCTCACGAAAATGTTGGCCGGAGAAAAATCTGTACTATGG